>PVJA010020848.1:0-36425 GCA_004027025.1 Myocastor coypus | reverse complement strand
TTTTGCAGGCCCGGGGTTCAAACTCACAACCTTGCACTTGCCCAGCAGGCACTTGTGCCTTGGAGCTATCTCCCCAGCCCCTCCTTTAATATTTAGATCTTTAATCCATTTTGACTTTAGTTTAGTGCATGGTGATAGACTTGGGTCAAGTTTTAGTTTTTGGCATGTAGAGAGCCAGTTTTTCCAGCACCATTTGTTAAAGAGGTTGTCTTTCTTCCAGTAAATGTGTTTCGCACCTTTTTCAAAAATAAGGTGGCTGAGTGTGTTTGTATTTGTTTCTGCATCTTTTAATCTATTCCATTGATCCTCAGGTCTACTTTTTTTTTTTTTTGCCAATACCATTGTTGACCTTATTACTGTAGCCTGTAGCTTTGTGGTATATCTTTAGGTCAGGAATTGTAATGCCTTCTGCCCTACGTTTGTTGTCCAGAGTTGTCTTTGAAATTCTGGGTCTTTTTTAGTTGTAAATAAATTTTAGGAGTGATTTCTCCAGGTCTGTCAGATATGTGGATGATATTTTGATAGGAATTGCGTTAAATCTGTATAATAATTTAGGGAGTTTGGCCATCTTCACAATGTTGGTTCCCCTTACACAGGAGCAGGGAATATCTTTCCATTTTCTGAAATCTTCTGGGATCTCTTTTATCAGAGTAATGTAGTTTTCATTGAAAAGGTCTTTTATTTACTTCGTTAGGTTAATTCCTGAGTATTTCATTTTCTTCGGTGCTGTCATAAAAGGTACTGCTTCTCTAATTTATTTCTCAGTGTGTTTGTTCTCTGTATAGAGGAATGCCACTGACTTTTGCATGTTGACTTTGTAACCTGCTATGTTACTGAATTTGTGTATTAATTCTAGAAGCTTCTTAGTGTAGTTTTTTTGGGTCTTCCAAATAGATTATCATGTCATCTGCAAATAGTGATAATTTTACTTCTTCTTTACCTATTCTTACTCCTTTTATTTCTCTTTCTTGTCTAATGGCTGTAGCTAATGTTTCCAGAAGTACATTGAATAGTAGGACATCGTTGTCTTGTGTCAGATTTGACATTTAAAGATTTCAGTTTTTCACCATTTAGAATTATGCTAGCTGTTGGATTGTTTTAGATGGCTTTTATCAGGTTGTGGTAGAGACCCTCTATTCCATTTTTTTGTAGGTTTTTTAACATGAATAAGTGTTGAACTTTGTCAAAGGCCTTTTCAGCATCAATTGAGATAATCATGTGACTTTTGGCTTTGGCTTCATTGATATAGTGTATTGCATTTATAGATTTGCATTTAATGAACCATCCTTGCATCTCTGGGATAAATCCTACTTGGTCACGGCATATAATCTACTTGATAATTTGTTGTATTCTAGTGGTGAGGATTTTATTGAGGAATTTTGCATCTATGTTCATGAGAGTAATTGGCCTATAGTTTACTTTTTTAGTTGCCTCTCTCTCTGATTTTGGTATCAATGTAATACTTGCCTCTAGGAATGATTTTGGAAGGATTGTTTCCATTTCAGTTTCATTGAAGAGTTTGAAGAGTGTTGGGATTAAACTTCTATAAATTTCTTGTAGAATTCAGCAGTAAATCCATCAGGTCCCGGCCTTTTCTTTGTCAATAGGCTTTTTATTACATTTTGTATTCCACTAGCTGTTATTGAGTTATTGAGAGTTCTTATATATTCTTGATTGAGTTTGGATAATTTGTTCTTTTCTAGGAATCCATCCATTTCATCTGTGTCTTCAATTCTGTGAGAGTAAAGATTCTCAAAGTAGTTATCTATGATCCTCAGAATCTCTGCTGGGTCTGTAGTAATTTCACCCTTTTTATTCCTTATTGCTTGAATTTGTGTCTTTTCTTTCCTCTTTTTGATGAGGTTAGCTAGGGGCTTATCAATTTCATTTAATCTTTCAAAAAACCAGCTTTTTGATTCATTAGTTCTTCGTATTGTTGTCTTTGTCTCAATTGAATTAATTTCTGCTCTAATCTTTATAATTTCCTCCTGTCTTTGGGCTTTGGATTTCGTTTGCTCTTCTATTTCTAGTCGATTAAGGTGCTCCAGGAGAGTATTTATTTGTTCCCTTTCTGTTTTCTTAATGTGTGAGTTCAGATTTATAAATTTCCCTCTAAGAGCTTCTTTAATTGCATCCCATAAATTCCAATAAGTTGTGTTTGAATTTTTATTAAATTCAAGATATTGTTTAGTTTCATCTGTAACCCACTGGTTGTTGAGAAGAATGTTGTTTAATTTCCATGTATTTCTGGAGTTCTTGTGGTTTCTCTTGTCATTAATTTCCAGTTTCATTGCACTGTGGTCCAATGATATGCATGGGATAATTTCTGTTTTCTTGAATATACTTAAGCATGACCTATGTACTAGTGTGTTGTCTGTTTCAGAAAATGTCTCATGTGCAGCTGAAAAACATGTGCATTCTGTAGTGGTTGGGTGGAACACTCTTTGTGTATGTCCACCAATTTCAGTTGCTCCAAGTTCTGGTTCAGTTCTGCTACTTCTTTGCTAATTTTTTGTCTACTTAACCTATCTTTTTCAAATAAGGTGGTGTTCAGGTCTCCTGTTAAGATTGTGGCATTGGATATTAGATTTTTCATGTCCATTAAGGTTTGCCTTATATAACTTGCTGCTCCTGTGTTGGGTGCATACATATTTATGAGTGTTACTTCTTCATCTTGAAGTTTTCCCCTAACCAATATGTAGTGGCCTTCTTTATTTTGTTTGTTCAGTCTTGGTTTGAAGTTTCGACTGTCTGCAAACTGGATTGCTACACCTGCTTTTTTTTGTAGTATTGGAGCATGCAGTATTGTTTTCCATCCTTTTACTTTTAGCCTATGAGTTTCTTTATGAGTTAAGTGCGTTTCTGGTAAACAGCACATTGTTGGATTTTGCTTCCTTATGCACTCTGCCAGTCTATTTCTTTTAATTGGTGAACTGAGTCGACTTACATTGATGGCTATAATTGAAATATGTTGACTTATGATCGACATGATGTTTACTTATTACTGTTTACCCCTTTTTCTCCTGTGTTTAATTCAGTACCCTATTTGGTGGGATCTTTCTGTTCTCATTACTTGAGTTTGCATCATTTTGGTCCCTCTCTAAAATATTTTTTAGTATACTGTGTAGGGTTGGCTTTGACACCATGAAATTCTTTAGTTGTTCCTTGTCATGGAAGTATTTCATTTCTCCCTCATACTTGAAGGAGAGTTTTGCCGGGTACAATAGTCTGGGCTGAAATTTATTTTCATGGGGGACGTGAAGCACTCTGCTCCATGATCTTCTTGACTTCATGGTTTGTGAAGAGAAATCTGCTGTTATTCTGATGGGTTTTCCTTTCAATGTGATCTGTTTCTTTTCTCTAGCAGCTTTTAGTATACTATTCTTCTGTTGAATTTCTGGAATCTTGATTATTATATGCCCGGATGTGTTTTTAGTCAGTTTGATGTTATTTGGGATTCTGTATGCTTCAGTTATGTGTATGTCTAGTTGTTTTTTTTTTGTTGTTGTTGTTTGTTTGTTTCATATTTAGGAAGTTTTCTGCTATTACTTCTGCCCATATTCTTTTTATATCCTTTGTATTGACTCCTTCTTTCTCTTTGATTCCTATTAATCTCGCATTGTTCATTTTTCCATCATCTTGCAGATATTGAATTATTTTTTTTTTCTGCATCCTGGTTGTTTTTAAGAGATCTTTTCTTATCTTTTCACTAGCTGCGACCGTGTCTTCAATATCTGAGATTCTGTATTCACTTTGGTTCATATAGTTTTGCCACATTGTGATTCAGATTTTATTTTTTTGTATATCTCTTTGGAACTGTTGCATGCGGTCTGTTTCTTTCCTATGTTGCTCATTCAGAAAATCCATCATTTTGCTATTCTCCTCTAATTTTTTATCAATGTCTTCTATAGTAGTACTAAAGTCTCTCATTATAGTTATCCTTTCTCTCTCTAGTTCTGACATTATTTCTGCTCTGTTCCCCCCTACTTTAGATGCTATTGATTTACAGAGGTCTTGTTTACTTTCAGAGGTTATTTCTGCTCTGGTTTCTTCTATATGTTTCTGTAGCGGTTTTTCTACTTCAGCGTCTATTTTTTCATGCATTTCTTTTTTTATTTCACATAGTATCTCTGATCTAAGTTGCTCTATACATTTCTGCACTTGCCTTTCAACCTCGGCGGCTACTGATTCAGAGATTTCATCTTCATGATTCCCATTTTCTTCCATGGTAGTGTTTCTTGTATTTGTTTTGTGTGGACTCGGGATCTAGGGTTGGATCTGGCTCCTCTTCTTTATCATTTTTATAGCAGTGATCTTTGCACCTTGGTGAACTTATCCAGTTAGCACCTATGGATATTTGGTTCTGGAACCATTAAGCTTCTTCCCCTCCACATGTGTCTTGCTGCAAGTCAGAGCTTAGCCCCCTGTGTCGGGGTGGTGGTTGCTTGTGTGGGTACGGTGGCTGATCATGTGGGAAATATGGGTGTGGTTGGGATTTGGGCAGTTGTCCAGTTGGAGGATGTATTTGGGCAGAAAGAGTTCTTCCCTAGCCAATGTGATCCCTGATCGGGAAGGTGGGTGGAATCTGAGCTCAGGTTGTTGATGAGTCAGCAAATGCACCAGGGCTGAGTCTGCTGGTTGCTCCAGTCAGGATGGTAGCAGAGTCTGGGTTGGAGTTCAGGGGTGACACGTCAAGTTTGGGAGCTGGGGCTTAGTCCAGGCGCCGCAGATCCCAGGGTGGGGGGAGGTATGACAAGTGGATTCCAGGAGCTGGGGCCTGGACCAGGCACTGCACAGCCAGTCAAAATGGCACGCAGGTCTCAAGCCTCATTTCTAAAAGCCAGAATATTCCCATAAATCAGGCTCTTCTATACTCAGCTCCAGTTAAGAAAATTTATTATTGATTTGAAAATTTAACTCAAATGTGTTTTTCAATATATCAGTTATTTAATTAGATTCTTCGAAATTTAGAATACTAATTTATGAGGACAAATTCCATTTGTCAGAACAAAAATGGATTGCAGGTAGCCCTGGAATTGAGGAACAGCTTTAATTTTTGCTAGAATCTGTACTGCAATTTGGTATCTCTCTCAGTGTTGAAGATCTCACCATCCTGTTTGCAGTTCTGCAACTTCTTCTTGAAGTAAGCATCAGTGCGTGCTTAGGGATTTTCATTTTGCTGATATCAATTTTTGTAAAGGTGGCGATGACAAATTTCTGGTATGTTCTTCCTAGAGGAACATGATTAAGGCAAAAAAAAAAACCCAGTCCTAAGTAGCAAGTCACTGACCAACTGCTTCAGGAAGACCACACTCTTGCCTCTGTGATGCCTGGTGAGGATGATCAAGATGGTATGGAGAGTGAGCTAGCTTGAAGCTTCCTCACATGCTGACTGAAGAGTTTCTTGCTATGACTCAAGAGCTCTCAGGGCATGTCTTCAGTAGAGTAGTAAAGCATTTTTTTTAACCTAATGACCTGGATATTTCCATTCCTGTCCTCACTAACTGGTTTTGTGATCATAGCAAGAACTTTCTCCTTTTTTCTTCTCACTCTTCGATTTAGCAGCTGTGTACTTTCTCTTGCACAATGCCTTTCTGGATACATAGCAGATCGGGAATATCTACCAATTCCTCTAACTAGGACAGGATTTCAGCTGCAGTGGGGGTGCCCTTTCTTGGACTGTTTTGTCTGTACCTTACCCTTTTTACCAGTGCCACCGGAAGAAGCCTTCTTGGCTTTGAGTATTGCCTCTTTAGTGTCTGGCTTCTTAGTCTTTTTTTTTTTTTTTTTTTTTTTTTTAACCTACGTTCTTGCAAGATGGGAAAGAAACATTTTTTTAACTAAAAGAAATATTTTATTCTTGATATTTTGCTTATGTTTTGGAGGCGTTTAACAATCAGGTACTTGCTTTGAGTGCTATTTGTTTGAAAAATTATATATATATATATATATATATATATATATATATATATATATATATATATATATAATTTTGGACAAATCTAGAACTAGTTTTAACCCCTTCTGGGTTCTAGGGACCACTGGGTAGTGCCTGCCTCTAAAGCTCAAGGCTCAGCATCATAACATTATTCCTTATTCCTAGCTTTGCCTGGTCTCTTCTCCAAGTTTCTAGTGTCGATAACACTAACTTCTCCTCTTTGTTTCCTATGACATGGTGAAGGTGGGCCACTGGGGTGGATGCAGCTGCCTAATATAAGCAGTTACTATTAATAATAATCAATTATTCCGCGTTTCAAAAATTTCCAACTTATTAACTAATTCCTCATATTAAATTATTGCTCTCGAAATTGCTAATGTAGTCAATGTTTTCAATTCTGTACTCTGACACACTAAGCGATTTGTCTAATCCCTTGGCCTTCTCTTAATACATGGTTGAAGCCAGGGCCACACGTGCTCTCAAATTTGAAATTCAGAAAAACAGAAACAGAAAAGTGGCAGTTTTACTGGAGTGGTTTCAAACTGCGGTAATGGCTTGTGTGAGAGCCTCTGGACTATTGATCTGATCCTTCACAGATTACCAGGTGCAGCCACTAATCTAATGCCTGATTTATACTCATTCCTTTCACCTTTAAAGCAAGATTGCTTGATACCACCGCTACTCTCATTTTAAACATGAGGACACTTAGGCACAAGTGGATTACTCGTGCCATAGGCTGCTCAGGCATTAGGGTACTTGTTTTCTGTAAAATTCCCTGTCATAAATAGATTCTGCTTTTGGGCCCTATGGTCTCTGCTACAACCATGCAACTTGACCTAGGGCCAAAAAGTATCTATCAAAGAAATGATAATGATAATAATAATAATAAAAGATTCTAGTAACACCTTATCAAAACAGGTGGTCATGTTGTCAAGTCCAAAAGATCATGTTCTTTGAACCTGATGTAAATTATTATGCAATATTTGTCAACACAAATGTTCAACATGTCCCTTTACACAGACATTTATCATGCTGGCAGGCTACACATTCAAGTTGGAACTCTTTAATGACTTTTTGTGTTAAAATAGTCTCATGCTATCCACAAATTCTCTTCACTGAATATATATGTGTACAGGCATATTCTAGGTACATTTGCTAATATTTGCACAATAACAATCTATATTTTATTGAACACATCCATGTAAGAGGTAGTTTCATAAATATCTATGCATGTGAAAGCTTTCTGACAGTTACAGATATTTAATGGGCATCTGTAAAGCTATGATTGTGTAGATATATTCCATTCTATGTTTAATTTTAAATGCATAAAACTGTCTTAATTCCAAACTACTTAAATCATGAAAATACTGTAATGTGAAATTCATGTACTGTATTTGAGTACACTCTGTGCTAGCACTCTTCATAATATTGGGGGAGTCCCCTTGGAACACAAAGGGGAAAGATATCAGTATTTTCTTTGTAAGTAATGTCAATTCTTTTTTTCTAATCCCATGCTCTCATTTTGTTGAATTTTGAGAACCGTACTTTGTTGTTATTTATTTCCATGATTAAGGAACTGTTATACACCAAGGCAAGAGCCTATCTTTCTCTTTTCCTGAAATAAATCCACTGCCTGACTAACCTTCAAACACATGTATTTGTAAATTCAAACAAGCTAGTTCTTTTCTGTCTATGGTTCTTAGCTGTATGGCTGAAGCGAAGTTTCAAGTGGTGCAATTTCAGACAATCTGCTCTTATTTATTACTGCATAATGGATGGCAGTTGGATATTTCACGTTACCAACTCTAGTTTTGCATTCTAATCATGCTAGATAGTTAGTTTTCAAAAACCTGACACAAAACTCAGGACTTTTCCATTTGGATTACATAGGAATGCAGACATCTTCGGTAATAAATTTACTCTGACAGCTGCTAAAAAATTTAACAAGCTTGACAACACTCTCTAAAAGCAAAAGAGAAAATAGAAACCTTGGTTGATTATTTACTCAAAACATTTATCTTTGGAGAAGTAGAAAGAAGAGAGAAGAAAAATATGTTTAAGCACATATATAACAAGGCATTAGGGTACTGTTTTGAACATCACCATGTGGTCTGCCTTAAAAGATCTGCTTCTTGCTGCATCCCATTTTTCATAAGAATAAATGACTTGGAAAAGCACATGTCATAATAGAAATGCAAAGTCAATCCTTCCTGGCTTTCTTGAATAGAGATGAAATCTTTCCTATGGAAGCAAAGGTGAAGCAACCCTTTGGCAAAGATGTTTGTGGTTGGGGCCTGGCAGGATAACTCAGTGGTCTAAAGCGCCTGCTTAGGAAAGCTTAAGTGGCTTCAGGGACTGCGGTTCGAACCCTCGCACCACATGCTGTGCCAGCCCTGCCCTCAGGGCAGGCTGAGCCGGCCATAAAAATAAATAAACAAACAAACAAAAGTTCTGAGACAAGAAAAAAATATATATTTTAAAAAAAGATGTTTGTGGTCAATTGAGCAAGCTTTTTAATTCACAGATGTCACCATATCAGGGTGAGAGTTATACCAACTAACTGTTATTTTCAAACCTGATAGAGATTCTTAGAAGCATTGTCTCAAACATCTTGTGTATACAAATGTACAGTTTTGCTTGAATTTGAGTTTTTTCTTTCCTCTTTTTGATGAGGTTAGCTAAGGTCTTATCAATTTTGTTTTATCTTTTAAACAACCTGCTTTTTGATTCATTCATTCTTTGTATTGTTTTCTTCTCTTGATTGAATTAATTTTTGTTCTAATCTTTATGATTTCCTCCCATCTTTGGACTCTGGGGTTGGTTTGCTCTTTTCTTTCTAGATGTTTGAGGTACACATTAGGGCATTTATTTGGCCCTGTTCTGTTTTCCTAGTGTGTGAGCTCACAGCTATAAATTTACTTTGAAGAACTGCTACCATTTCCTCCCCAAATTCCAATAAGTTGTGCTTGAATTTTCATTGAATTGTACGTATTATTTAATTTCTTGTTTAATTTCATCTGTAACCCATTGATTGCTGAGGAAGGTGTTTAATTTTCATGTATTTCTGGGGTCTTTATGCTTTCTTTTGTCATTTGTTTCCAGTTTCACTGCGCTATGGTCCGATAATATGCATGGGATGATGTTTGTTGTCTTCCATATGCTTAGGCATGACCTATGGACTAGCATGTGATTTATTTTAGAACATGTCCCATGTGCAGCTGGAAAAAAAAATGTGTATTCAGAAGTGGTTGCGTGGGACACTGTATACGTCTGCTAAGTCCATTTGTTCCAAGTTTTGGTCGTGCCAAGAGTGAAAGTGAGAGGCTAAATAGTTCTGCCTGTGTTTCCAACAGCTGCCTAGGACTCATAGTTGCCCAGGCTGATGCACATCCACTCCTCTTGTCCACTCAGTGCTTTCCTAGAGATAATGATCTTCTGAAAGCACCTGGGAAGAAAAATAAATGGCTGGAATAATCACTGCCCAAAGCTGCCAGAAATGAAGCACCCGATGAGCAGAAATTGCTTGTTTGTTGGCTTTCAAGGTAAAGTGTGGCACTGATTTATTTAAATGCTGCAGTATATTAATGTTTCTTACCTTCTCCCAAGCCTTCTACTTTATTTCATTCAAAAGAGGATAACTTATTTTGTTACAGAAAACATGTGATATTCAGTGCCTTAAGATGTGATTGACTGAACTATCTTGATTTATTTAAACAGATTTATGCTTGAGGATTACTCTTGAACTGATTTTCTGTGGAATACTTCACTACAACAAAGAGGATAAAGATAGGGCAAGAAAATATATAATATGTAGACAGGAATGGTAGTTACTCTTCTCTCATTGCTAAGACAAAGTACTCAACATCCATGGTTAAAGGCAGAAAAGTTTACTTAGCTTATATTTGTAAAAGTTTTAGTCCATCAGAGTTTGTAAAGGTTGCAGTCCATAGTCAGCTGGATCTAAGGCAGGGTGGTACATGACAGAGGGGTAATACTTCATCGTGGCGGACAGCAGCCAAAGGAAGAAAGAGAAGAAATAAAACACCTTTCTGTCCCTTATATTGTATGCAGGCTACTCAACCCAAGGCAGGTGTAGTTCTGACATCAGTAATTCTAGCATTGGACTATGTTTTTTTGTTTGTTTGTTTGTTTTTTGAGGTACCAGGGATTGAACTCAGGACCCTGTGCTTGCCAGGCATCTACTTATGCCACTGAGCTATATCCCCAGCCCCCTAGCATTGGACTATGGATCAATCAAAAACTCTAGATTCAGCTACCTCCTAAAAACTCACCTGTATAACTTCATGAAGCTTTGGGAGCACGTCTAGACACAAATCATGACAATAGGCACAGAGGCTCATTTTGTGATATTAGGAATAACTTTCCCATACTGCAAGCCTTGGCAGGTCATCCCCCTTTCCTATCACTTCTTCCGTTCTTGCCCTTCCCGCCCTCCTTTTTCTTCCTCTCCCGCTCTTTTCTTACAGGACACCTGGCTTCTTCCCTTTCTCTTCCTCCATTGCCACCCATGAGGACATCTCTTCTCTGACTCTCGTTCCACATATCTCTCAACATAAATTACCCATGGTACAGTTCTCCAAAACAACCCATGAAAAACAGTTGGAGAGACGATCAAAGAATTGAAGGACAGAGAGGAGCATAAATGCAGGAGATGTTTTAGTGTCAAGGCTGAAGATGCAGAGGAAATCCTCTTGGGACATAGACTAAACTGGAATTCGTGTTTTTGTTTTGTTTTATTTTTTTCTCTCTTGTATAACATTATAGTGAGGGGCAACTACATATGACCTCAAGTTTACCATTTATTTCCTTGTGATGTCTTTAAGAATTCTTCATTGATTCTTCAACACAACTTGTTTTCTACCTTCTACTTTTATGGATTTACCTCTGTTTCTCTTAGTACAAGAGAATAAAAAAGATAGCAAAAAAATTAAATGCAGTTAGTAATTTTTATTAGCATCAAATCAGGAAAGACTAAGACCTATGTATACATATATACATACACACATGCATGTGTGTGTGTGTGTGTGTGTGTACATGTACACTTCATAAGTAAAATGTCTTGGGCTTCTTATATTTGTGAGTACAAAAAAGTCAAACTTTATTTTTGTACTCTGACTATAATTCAAGTGTTCATTTGATAAAATCGTGCTGTTATTATCAGTCATATAGTTTAAATAATGAATTATTCATTGATTTGGATTTAACTTAAGAAAACTCAAATCTGTCATTTTCCTTGTTTTTATTTGATATGGTTTTTCTGTTTCCAGATTATTTATGTGAAATTGTGGTATTTGGGCTCAACATTAGTTTTCTTCCTCTTGATGCCTGGCCTTCAGTGATCTGTCTCTACCTCTACCAATAGATACAGAAGTAATTGGAAATTCACCATGGGGCCCTCAGAGCCAGGTACCACTGTGTTTTCTCTGGACTCACAATGCACACAGAAGGATGGTAAGGCTCTTAGGGCCTCTCAATTTCTTTCTCCAGCAATTTGGATTCTGCCTTGGAGCATGGGAAAGTTTGGTGTGTTCCAATTACAAAACAGGGTGACTGGAACTTTGAAAGATCGCTTACACATCTAACATACTCTCCTTGTCTAGGCTGTGCTGGAAAAAAGCTCCATTTTATTAGTGCAACGACTCCTGGAAGTAATACAAAACATTCTAGTAGCTATTCATCCTCATTTCTTTTAAGTTTTCATTCAGGATCAGAAAATCTCCAAAGGCTTGCTGCATTCTTAACGCATTGTGAATTTTGAAATTCGAAAATCTAATTATTTATTTTTCTTAGCTTTTCTTTCTTTTCCCATGGTGGTGGTGGTCTTCCTAGGTTTCGCTTCCTTTTCATGAAAAACAAAGCAAAATAGTAGTCGGAAAATAACAGTAGTCACAACATAGTATATCACTAATCTCTAAGGAGTTACTAAGAATAAGAGAGACAAAAGAAGATTCTCTTAAAAGTGCTTTTTAAAAGTTAGCTAAGTATGTTATAAATGGAGGGTTAGCATATTATGACCTGATTGGTTAACTGATCTTAAGCCATATATTGCATTTTTGAGACATTTAATTTTTTTTAAATACGGTACAAAATAGAATTAAAACAGAAAAAAACTTTAAAGTGATACGAAATTCACTGAACAAAGTAATATGAGTTTCACAGTATTTGTTCTAATTCAAAGTGTTGTCTTCCAACAGCTTATTCATATTACCAGACATCAGCATATAAAATTGGAAGAAGAAAGAAAACAAAGAGATGTATAAGAAAGTAAGAGAATAAGGAAAAGCAACTGAAAAAAAGAAAGGAGATGAAACTAATTAAAGAATTAACTGTTTCTTGCCATAGACCAGCCTAAAAGCACACGGTGCAGTTCCCCAAGCCACGTGGCTCACATACGTGGACAAATCATTTTTCTCCACTCTTTCCCTTGTCTGTCTCCTCAACACAGTAACTACTTCCTTCTGAATGAGTTCGGTCCCTTTTCCCATTATGCGTTGTATCCTTCAGATTCCATTTTTCTCTTTGAGGTTCTCACACTAAGGAAACAATTTGGTGTTTGAATATGGGGGTCTTTTTGTTTTTCATTTACAACAATCTTTTTTAAAAATTTAATATAATTTTATTTTGAAAAGTAGAAACTAAAGCAAGAACGAAAATCAGAAACGAAGCCAGAAACAGGGTAACATAAGAATGTGTAAGTTACAGATTTTCAAGACAGAAATAGCTGATTAACAATGGTGTATATGTTACTTACTTTTATAATCAAATCCGTTGCTCAGATTAAGAGATATAGTTATGTAAAATTGGGCATCTGATTGCATATTGCCAATTGCTTTCAGGAAATCTTAATTTTTTTGCTATCTCTCTTTTCTTTTCTTTTTTTTTTTACTTTCTTGCCATTTAAAAAATATATTTTAAAGAGGATAGTCATAATGGATATGACACTAATTTTCATCTTTACTAACTCTGTATGCTGATATTTGTGATCTAAGGGACTATATCAAGGACAGCAATGTATAATATAAAAGCCATGCTTGAACACCCGTCACCTTGTCTTCTAAATGTGTACCATTTCATGCAGAACAATCTTACTTTTCTCTGATTTATGATTTAATGGGCAAGCCCTCAAGCTGAAGAGAAAACTATAACTAATGCCTCAACATGTCTCATCCATCTACTCCCTGCTTCCCTTAGACTGGTTATTAGCTTCACAGGAAGTCCTTCCTCTCAAGAGTATCAGGGTGGCACATTACCATGTCTACCATGGAAGCCTTCATGAGAAATACAGAGTAAAAGAAATATTAACAATTAAATGGTAGTGCATATAGTCCAAAGGAAAAGCAAGAATGATAATTACAAAGTGAATATACCAAGGAGTTATGAATTTAATTTTACTTTGGAAGGAGATACAAAAATATCACCATGAGTAAAACAGATACAATTAGCTACAAACTGTAATTGAAGCCTTTTTCTATCAGTAGGTAAGGGTGTAAGAAGACACTTAAAGTTAGTCAATTTTACAGAAACACTCAGTATTTGAAGGACTGTACCTTTTATTGTGTTTCTAGTCTCTTTTGCAGTCATTCTGAAAACTTTTCAGTAAAATAGTTTTTTCTCATTAAACATAAAACTTCTTTTAACATCATCCTCTACTAATTTGTACCATAGAGCCCTTCATTCAGGACAGTCTGTGCCATATTGATACAGGGAACCTCCAAATTAAATAGGGAAAACAAACTCCCAACCTGAAAAGTACCTGGGACTAGTTCGTGTTATCTTAAACCAAAGAATGAATTTTAGGAACAAATGGAAGTAATGAGCAAACTTTATTCATTGAGGGAAGAAAAAGCTCCTGTCCAAGAGAGGGACAGGAGGGGAGCCCCCGAGTGGGTGGTCCCCTAGGAAGCTGTCTCTTCCAAGGACTTTTATAGAGGAAAACCATGCATTGAGGCAGATCTAAGGTGAAAACAATTGGAACTTGCTTAGATAGGCATGAGGTGGGACAAAACTATGGTCAACAAATGAGATTATAAGCCCCATTGCTCGGGTATAGTTGACTAAATCTGATATACCAAATGGGGAAGCAAGTCTCAGGGTCCCCTCCTGCTGAGGGTTGGGTTAGTGACTCATTTAGGCTCTTTTATGGTGATTGATACCTATCCAGCATATCAATCCCTTACACGCATTCTTAGAAAAATATGTGGCTACATTTGCTTTCTCTTTTGCCTTGAGGTCTGACCCATAGCAGGGATCTGTCTGTCTCTTACCAAGTCGCAAAGTCATGTTGTCTTCTATATTGTCCCTTGGAGGGCCTATAATATTTTTATCTAATTCAGCTGTCTACAACACTATCACATTCAGGCTCTATTAGCTCGAGTATTCTAACCCTTCATTGCTCCTTTGTTTATTTTCCAATTGATGACTACTCTCATCTGATGCTGGTATGATGAACGCGAATGAGATACCATTACATCCAAGGAAACACTCAATGCTGGCAGGTCTGGAAGCCGCTTATGGCATTCAATTTTCACCTTTTG
Organism: Myocastor coypus; assembly: GCA_004027025.1. Classification (NCBI taxonomy): domain Eukaryota; kingdom Metazoa; phylum Chordata; class Mammalia; order Rodentia; family Myocastoridae; genus Myocastor; species Myocastor coypus. The sequence continues at coordinate 21,932 of PVJA010020848.1, read as the reverse complement.
CAAGAGGAAGAGTTAATTATTTCGATTGAGAGCCTGAATCTTAGTGTTTTGCTTTTTTTTGAATCACAGCTCAAAAATGACTTCCACAAGCACTAGTAGAGCCCAATTCCAAATAGAGAAATGCTGCTGATGAGAGCTGTCTGCTTCCTGTTCTTGCTGGAGCAGAAAGTTGCCTTTCCTGAACCCTTTCCCAAAGGTCACAGAAGCAAGCAATCTGTACTATATAAGAGCAATCTGAAATAAAGCTAGTGTGGACTAATATGATGTGATTTTCTAGGAAGTCATCCAGGGCTACTTTCTGTGGTGGGGGTGGTGGTTGTGAAAGAAATACACCCCTGAGTGACAGTGATAGATGAAATATGCAAAGTGAAACAAAAATATGATTAATTATATAACCTTTGCACTATTACAATTTATCTATTATTCCCCAAGGTCAAGGAACTGTGTTTATATTTTTTCAACATGCTATTGACTTTGCATTAGCTAAAGGTATAATAGTTACCCGTTCATGTTGATTAATTGAATAGCTTCCTAGAGTCTTTATAAAGTTATTCTGTCTCCACATATCAAATAAGGAAGCAAAAAAAAATCCGAAGAGATTTTCTTTATTTTTATTTTTTTGCAACCTTTCCAAATAAAGAACAACCAGCTCCTACTGAGTAAATGTTTTACAGGGCACAGCAGGCCATCCCCAAACCAGGACTTTTCTTCAAGAACGAATGTAAAACTGATTGTGAAACAGTCTCAATCCATCTTTCAAGAAGGCTACAGAACTCTCAAGTTAGATTTGAGTCCTGGGGCACAATGGAATAAAGACATCTACTCAGATTAATTGCCCTGGCAGTCTAAACAAGTAGAATCTGAAATAAAGAAGTTACTCAACTCAGACTACCTCATTAGGTTCTTATACTTAAAATTCAAATGAATGGGTAACACAGTGTTACTAAGAAAAGTATAGAAGAACAACACAATATATAAGGAGAATATGCAATACCACATTGGCTGATTCAATTTGTGGATGATAGATTGAAATCCTTGATGCTTGCACAACTGTTACTGCATAGTTACAGAAAAGACATAGGTCTTTAAACGCAAAAAGATAAGCGTTCGAATTTTGGTAAGACCAGAGACTAAGAGAGCAAATATTCTAGGAAAATCTTCTTGAGCTTATTTTCTTAATTTGGTATCTGTCCTATCACCTGACATAGCTTGTGTTCAACATTTAAAGTTTTTTTTCTTTTCATATGGTTTCCTGTGCTATATTCACCAGAGAGAGAGAAACAGTGAGAGAAATATGTACAAACAGTACAAACAGATCTTATCATTTGAAAAACCTAGAGAATAAAAGTAAATAAAAAGTATAATCAATCTGTTTAATCTTTGGAAGTCCCAAAGAATTTGTTCTAAAAAGTAACAGAAAACACATATATGAATGTCTACTTATACCAAGAATGATATTCCAGAAAGTCTGGGTTCTCAGAAGCCAGAAAATATATTTATAAAATTTGACATTGGGAAAATTCAGTACTGAATTTTTCCCACATTTTTGGCAATGTACCTCATTCAGTATACCTTCAATTTATTTATTTATTTATTTATTTATTTATTTTTGTCTTTTTGAGACAGGGTTTTGCTCTGCAGTTCAGGCTGTCCTTGAGCTCACTTTTGTAGCCCAGTTTGGTCTTGAACTCGCATCGATCCTCCTGCCTCAGCCTCCTGAGTGCTGGGATTACAGGTGTGCACTACCATGCCCGCCTTATACCTTCAATTTATTTTGAACATAAATACCTCATCTGCTCATGAACTCTCTACATATATCTATGACTTTAATATTCATACCTACATTTTCCTCCAGAAGATTTAATGTTTCTATTTTAATATTTAAATCTTTCCTCTGTTGTGATTGTACTTAGTGCATGGTGATGTACATGGTGTTAGACACGAGTCTAATAAAAATCTCAGCTGAAAGAGGAAGGAGAGAGGAGAAGGCAGATCTCATCTCTCCAAAGAATTTGGAAATGGGGGCTAGTGACATTTTCACTAGTTTTTGGTCCACTAAAATGAGACCATGGAAAGTCAATGCACTGGGCTAGCCTTCTCCAATACACATTTGAAAAGTGAATGAAGTCTTGAGAGTGAAGAAAGACAGGAGGGAGAATGAAAAAAGTAGAAAAAAGAATGAGAAGAGAAAGGAGGTAAAAATAAAACACATGAAAATATAGAATAAGCCAGGCGTGGTGGCTCACACCTATAATCCCAGCACTTGGAAGGCTGAGGCATGAGGATTGGTGCGAGTTCAAGACCAGCCTGGGCTACAAAAGTGAGCTCAAGGTCAGCCTCAACTGCATAGCAAGACCCTGTCTCAAAAAGACAGAAAAAAAAAAAAGAAAAGAAAAAAAAATACATAATAAACAGAGTAAATGCAGATAGTTTGCTGTGGAAAAATGAGAAGATAAATTCAGTTTCTTTCAGATCTCTACTTCTTGATCCAGATATTCTTAAGTCCTTCTCCCAAAGTTTGTCTTTAATTACTTGATAATAATTTGAAAGTTTATATTGATATATTTTCTTTGATTTATTCAGAATTGAATTGTGTTATTTGGAATCAAGAGGCTACTGATGGTAGTACTGTGCAAAGAAGACAGAAATAAAGTTGGTTGAGGAAAACCAGCTGAAGGATGTTAGATAATGGTAAAGTAGAGAAATTAGCAATATCCTTGACTAGAAAAAAAAAGGAACCGATAAAGGTCTATTAAGGATTACTACACAGGAATAAGTGATCATGTGAGAAATTGTAGAAAAATTAAATATGCACCATAACAATGAGAGCAGCATGAAGTATATATTACATGAAATACCAGAAAATGAGAGGACCAATGAAGAAATACTGAGGACTAATCCATTCTTCACTGTTTGTCTATGCCTACAAAAAAAAGAACACATGATTTCTATTTGAACAATTAATATGTTGGAATTTTGAATGCGTGTTTCCAGTTACGGACACAATGAACAGGAAAAGTTCATTTACTTAATATGCATTGTTGCTTGACTAACTGATATAGAAAAATGTAACTCAGACAAAATATGATAAACACTAACATAGAAAAACTCATATTCCAGAAAAATGAAGGGTCATAGCCAAAGGTGTAGATGTTATAGTTTTGTTCTTGTTTTTGCTTTTGTTTTTTTGTATAGGAATAACATTCAGATCTTCAAACTGAAGGGTTCTCGCAAAGGATGTACTAGGGCTGGCCAAATAGCACCGTGGATTAAAGTACCTGCAAAAAGGAACAGGGGCTGGGGTTCAATCCCCAGGCCTGCTGTGCTGACCCCTACCCTAGGGCATGCTGAAACAGCAATTGAGACTGGCAGTGGTGGCATTCGCCTATAATCCCAGCTGTTGGGAGGCTGTAAACAGATGGATCACTATGACTCTGATCCAGTATGACACTCTGAACACCCTGTAGGCCCTTCCAAACACATAGATAGATAGATAAATAAATAAATAAATAAATAAATAAATAAATACATACATACATACATACATACATAAATAAATACATAAATACATAAATGGATGTACTAGGTTATCTTTGAAAAAATTAATGTTTGCTTAATGTTTTGTTACTTTGTTTGAATCATCTAAATACTAAAGGCCACTCTGATCATTTTCATCTTGTAATCTACTGTACAGTGCTTAGCTCTTTGGTGTGACTGGTTTCTCTCTTTTTATGACCACATCCAATTGTTTCCTCCTTAATGACCTGCATCTTCTACATCTGTAGAGCTGGTGATAATATATCTTACTGGGTCCAGAGGCTCCTGACTGAGGTGTAACTAGCCCTGTGACAGATTCAAAAGCATGCACAAATGAGCCACTGAGAGAACAAGATGACACGTTCAGTTCCAGGAGGAGGCTGTATGGCAAGTTCACATCGTATGTGAGGGGAGCCCGGGAATCAGTGAGGAAGCCATGCAAACAGTAGGAATAAGGAGGAAAGGGCAAAATGAAAGAGAAACGGGTGCTGCAAGGAATCTGATCCTGGTAGTGGCATGAGCTGGGAAGAGCAAGTTGAAAGGGCCATGCAGACTAATAGGTTCTATCCCTAGTATGACTTGCTGAATCATTATGGCAGTCATCTAATATGGCTGAAGCCCTTAAAACAACAGCTTATCTTCCCAGAGACCTCCTCCATCTTCTTCTGCAACTCAGCCCAGGGTGCGTTTCCTTCCACCTGTCCCGACACGCCAGGGAAGGCCCCAGTCAGCTCCTCAGGTAAATCTAAACATCCTCTTCAAATCCCACCCCTGGCAAAAGGCCATAAAAGCCTCAGTCTCCCTTTACTCCAATTCAGAGAATTCCTTATCTTTCCCAAATTCTCTCCCTGTCCGCCAAGAAAATAAAGCTCTTTTCCCTTTTTTTTCCTTCTGCCCATTTCTCTGCGGCGACACTGTGGAAAACCTATCACACACAAAGAGATTTTAATGCTATAGTCACATATGTGTTCAACACGAATATAGTCCCTCCATAGCCATATAGACACAGAGTAATGAAGGCTATGACCACAGAGGTGACATTTATCCTTAGACATTTACTGTCACTTTACTTATATGCATTTGATAAGTGTTCACTGGGTATATAATATATGGAAGGCATTGTGCTGGGAACTTTGGGAACTAATTATGAGTCTAACAAAAATGAAGAAGAGATGAGTAAAATTTATGAGGCAAAGACTCAGTTACACTAGTTTGAAACATCCAGTATGTGCTTCCATACGCCGAGAAGATTTTACCTAAAGAAAGCTCAGCCCGAAAGCACAGAAAAATCCTGCTTCTGGCTGGGATGAATGAGGGTCACAGGCCCATAGCTACGCAGAAGAAAGGAGAAAGGAAAAAGTGGACAGGAAGTCCAAAACAGTGGGCTGGAAATTACAAAGCCTAGTAAAAACTGTCAGAGAGGCGTGTGGGAAGCAATTACTTTGCATGCTTTCTCCGGATTCCCCCTGAGACTCATGCCTAGTGTTGGCCAGAGCAGGGGCCTGGTGCAGGCACGGCCAGACGCCTGCCTTTGCCCCAAGTTAGAATTGCCTGTGTCGCTGATGGAGTGCACCCGGCTGCTGTCCGCGGGCTGCTAATGTCTTGCAGCTCCTACGGGGCTTGTTCTGCTTTGCTTGTAAAGCTGAGCTGCTGGCAGGAGGCAGATTGCTCTCCACAGTGGAGACCAGGTGTGGTCTGTGCTGTTATGGCAGCCAGTCAACCAGCAGCCCCAGCTGAAAGGCTCCAGCCTAAGTCTTTCGCAGGCTGGGCTCATGCTGAATGTGCCAGTTTCAAGTCATAGAAATTCGAAGCACACTGCTCTGGAAAACATTAAGCCGGTGGGGAATCCATATAATGAGAGCCCCAAGGAATCATTTGGAAAATCAGAGGAAAATGAAAGAAAACTTGACATCTTTTTAAAAGGAAAAGCAAAACCTAGAGAGGCTTAATAAATTTCTGGGACCTCTTATTGTCTTGTAAACACTCGAAGTGATTAGTAAACAGAAAAAAAAAAAAAAAAAGAAAGAAATGGTACAGAGGAAGAAGGAATGTGAGGTAGATGCGAGGTAGTGCTCACGGCTCTGCAGTGCCTGCCGGCTGAAGTTACTGCGCAGACCTGGCAAAGCGGCTGAGTTTCTCTGGGGACTCCCTGGAGGGTGCAGGAGCAGGGAGACGAGGAGAAAGGCTACTCGAGCTGCCATGGACAGAAATGGGGAAAATTCCATTGCCGTGTTTGCTCTTCTAGTTCCAGAATTACCATCAGCAGACCCAGCAGCCGAGAGTTTAAAGAAAAACTATATACCAGAGATGCAGATGCCAAATATGTGAGCTTACGCCTGGATGCGTACACTGATGAAATTTGAAGAGCTTGGCCCAACTTCCAGCTGCTGAGGCTCACGTCCCTGGGCCGCTGGACGTGGAGCTGGCTGCAAATCTTTGTGTTCAGTCTCACCCTCGTAAAACAGGAGACTGCAGAGAAAAGAGCCCACTCCTGCATTTGCATTTCCCACTCTCCTCGTGCAGTTATTGCTTTGGAATTTAAAAACACATGATGTTGTAGTTGTTCTTCTTGCTTTTTTTTTTTTGTCTATCAGCTGCACAAAAATGTCCAATAACCCTAGGGCACAAGGACTGTCCATTTGTGTCTTACTTCTTTATCCAAAGCTCAGTATGCTTCACATGGGGCCTAATAAAATATCTTACACACCCTCCTTGCCTTTTGCCCATCCCCCTCTTGCTTATTTCTAGGAACTTTTCCTGAGCAGGACTAGCATGCGTGTTGACCTTCACACGGAATGACATAGACTTGCCTGTGTGAATCAATTCGCTTCAAGGTTACGAGAGCAACCAGCATGAGCTTCTGCAGTTTCTACCTGCGTGTTCGTACTTCGTGGGACTACAAGATGATTAGGAGTCTATCCCTGAGGAAATACACTGGAAAGAGGACAGGAAGAAGTCAGAAGAAGATAACAGTGACTGCTGCCATAACACAGCCTGTTCTCGCTTCACTCCTCTCGTTAGAGTAGAACACTTAGCAGCCTGGGTATGAGGAGTTCATTCTATTCTGTGACACCAACTCACAAAGCCAACCAAGAGTGCAGGCTGCTAGCTCAAGGTCAGCTAAAGTGATCAGCTTCTGTCTCTAAGGTGTAAATTTGAAATATTTGGCAATGGAAAACTAAGCTTAGAAAGCTGAATGAGTGTAGTGAAAAGAAAAACCGAGGCTGAGAATCAGAAAGACTAAAATTGAAAAGGAGGTCAGCAGGCAGAGAAACACATATAGCAGGAAGTACACAGGAAGAAGAAAACCGGAGACAGCTATTTGGAGGAATCACAATGGAAGATAAGAGAGAGAGCAAGAGACAGGGTATGAGAAAGAGAGAAAAGTGACATCATGAGAGCTTTTAATTCTTACAAAGTATTCAGTGGTATTGCTCCCATTCTTGACATGTTTGACTTCAACTTACAGAGAGATGTTGGTTCTTTGGAACCAAGAGAGTATTCATTACAAGTGTTGACAGGTATATAGGACTCCACTGCTCTTCTCAGCTTTGATCTAGCTACCTGAGAGGATGGGGAAGTTACAATGGGTGGCTCTTACCTGCTTCATAAAGGGTCACTGTGCCTGTATCTCCAGTCAAACCATTAGCGACAGAACTTTTGACTGGATCACGTTGGATCACGAAGAAGGTGTAAGGTCGGGCATCTTTGGAAACAGAAAACGCTGATGGATCTGACGAGAAGCAGAGCAGAGGAGCAGAGGGGAAAGGGAATCTGAGGCGGTGCTGCGGTGCGAGCGGCACGTGGGGATGAGGCGTGGGGCTAAAGGTGCAAAACAAGACTGGAAATCTGCACAGTGCTTTCAAGATTGTGTGACAGGATTTGAGTTTCAAATCATTTTTGGTTTTTCATCTTTTTAACATGTATCCAGAGTATAAACGTGGCAGTAGTTTGGCAGCAGTATAAAATTTAATACAAATTTGCACGATCTTTTATATTCACTTCATACAGGGACAACAGTTACAATGATTTGCTGTAAATTTGAGTTGAAATTAACGGGGATCTCTCAAATATAGGCTCACGCGGGTATTTAGTATATTTTAAAATATCAGCCTAGTGAACAGAGATGAACCTGGTGAATTCTCCCGCTAGGTAACACTTCCCCTTTTGTAAGAATCCATGCACTTGGGTGGCTAGCTTTCTAACTAGTCCATCCTCTTCTCTTCCCTGAAATCAAACGCTATTACCCACAGCAAGACAGTTCTGAGATGTGCCGTGATATAGTGCCTGTCACTAAGGGCTCAGTAAATATTTATTGAATAAATTAACCAGTGCTCCTTCTTTTCCCATTAGGACCCACAGGCTGTGTTAGTTCTGTTGCTCCAGGTACTTAATACATACGAAAGTGAAAGGATGGGACAGAGGAAGCGAAGAAAAAGTGATGTTTCCTTCTTTGTGAAAATATTGAGTAATATTCTACTTATGAGATTCTTTAACATTAACCTTCTCTCCCAACTTCATGTTCAATAACTTATGATCTGCACGCCTGCGTGCGCCTGATATGGAAGTCATTGATCTCAAAGAAAGAAATATCATGATTAGTTCATTTGATGTAAGAAGGGAAACAAAAAAAGTGCGCAGCTGGAAAATAAGCTAGAATCTTTATTCCAGTTATACAAAATACCCTCACTTGTCAGTACAATGGAGAACTGCATATCCGAAAGCACTAACTTATGCATGGAAAAACCAGGAGAAGATAAACTGTATTTGTCATGGTTTGCGTCTAGTTGTCCCTCCAAAACCTCATGCCATCATAGGCCAGGGACTTCCAGAGTTTGAGACTAACTCATGATCCACTTCAATCATGGATATAGTACTGCTGGGATTATGGATCTTAGTAATTCTGGGATTATTGGTATGTGTACTTTGCCCAGCCTGAGGTGACAGCCTGAATCTATTATAAGAGAGACAGAGAAACAGGCTCTCTCTGTTGCTCTCTGTTGCCCTGCTTGGTTGGTTGGTTAGTTGGTTGGTTGGTTAGTTAGTTGCCTCTTTTGCTGTTTCTTCCTGCCCTGCCACCATGAACTGGATGCTCTCTGCCCTGCTCCACTCTGCCTTAGAGCCAGCCAAATGTGGACTGAAATCTCCAGTAACTGTGAGCTGAATAAATCTTTCCTTCCTTCATTTTGGGTGTCAGAGATTTATCTCAGCAATGAGAGAAGACTAACTAAAGACAATATCTGTAAAGAGTGTAGAAAGTATACAGATAAACCACTACATTTTGCCCTCCAGGGACCTCTTATGACTCACTGCTCTTTGTTTTAATTGAACACAGGTGCCTGGAACATGTGCCCACGTCACCATGGCAATGCTTAGAGTAATAAAAGTTTCAACGGGCTCTGTCATCACCAATCGAGGGCCACTAATGTCTCCCTCATCCTTGTCCCCTAAAGGAAACCTGAAAGGATAAGAATCCTGTCTTTCTTGCAGTCTCCTTTGTTTTTGTGTCCGTCAAGGTAAACATCTCACTCTACTCTTGCTAAGTGCTTGGGCTCTGTGAGAAATCAGACACCCTGTGCAAAACAGTATGAATGAATAAGGTGTAAAATTCAGCAAGGGTGCCCGTGCTGTCTCCAGTAGATTGGACTCTTGATTCGCTAGCAGCAAGAAACAGGAAGTGAGTTACGTTACTCCTCCCCATTCAGTTTTCTGGAGCTGGGCAGCGACGTTTCTTCCTTTGGGAATCTCCTTAGCAAAGGCAGCCCTGGAGCAGGTTTCAGTGCGCACCAGGTATTTACACCTACAAGCAAAGGGAGTGGAATAAATAGCTCTCTCTGCAATTACTCCTAGCTGGCCTACTGACACACAGTGAACAAAACGTGTAGACCCTGAAAGGGAGGGAGCCCCTCCAATATTCTCAAAATTACCGGCTGTCAGATCACCAGCCCTAGAGAATTCGCAGCGATAGGCAAAGCATAAAGGAAGGACCCTGCAGCCAGCAGCGGCAGGCAGCTTCTTTATAGCATTGTGCCATGCTAGAAGCATCAGTCCAGTTTTCCTGGGAAACTACCAAAAAACCCTAACCATAATATTGTCCTGCACTCCACTGCCAGATTCGCTTAGAACTTATTCCTTCAAGAATCTGGAAGCTGAAATCCCAGCGCCATACTGAGTACAACCTGAAGATGAAATTGTGAACGCTTCCCAAGGCTCATTTAATTCAGAATTAGATATTTTCATGCACCAAACCATTCATTCCAAACTTGATTTCTGAGTTGGTCTTCGGTGTGATATACGGGAAAAGTGTAAATGAATTTCAGCTCCTCTCTTGCTCCTGGAAATACATTAATGACGCTATTTGCTATTTATTTAAGCATTTAGAATGCATTATAATGTCAGTACACACTTTCTTGGGCATCAAAAGTCCCTTGATCAGAAACCATCAGTATCACATACTTGAGATTCAATTCAAGCAATTCAGAACCAATGCTCATATCATCTATATATAGAAATGCAGTCCTTTCCCAGCCACAAATCTTCAATCGAATAACCAGGCCTTTCTCAGACTCAACACTGTACCACTGCCAGCTCCTGGAGACTTCCATAATCCCAGATACTTCAGAGGCTCTGGAAAGAAAGCTGCAAGTTTGAGGCTAACAAGAGTGACTCAGGCAGACTACATTTCAAAATAAAAAGAAATTCTGTGGAACCAGGCCTGGTGGTGAATATCTGTAACCATGATATTCTGGAGGTTGAGGCAGGAGGATTTCAAGTTGAAACTTAGCTTAGGCAATTTAACCACATAGGGGAAGCCTATTTGAACATAATAAGTAAGTAAACAAACAAACAAACAATTGCTCAGTGCTGATGTCCTTGGATTCAATCTCTCGTACCATAGACATAGGGGTCTTAAATTGAATAGCTAAGCTAATTATTCTACTTTTAACATTTTTTGTTTTGTTTTGTTTTGTTGTCTTTTTGAGACAGGGTCTCGCTATGCAGTTCAGGCTGGCCTTGAGCTCACTTTTGAAGCCTAGGCTGGTCTCAAACTCACACCAATCCTCCTGCCTCAGCCTCCCGAGTGCTGGGATTACAGGTGTGAGCCGTCACGCCCGGCTGCTACTTTTAAAGTTTTGAATACGGTTGCTCCTTCTCCATACAGACCTTGGCAATTTCAGCTTCTACAAGGTCGGTGTTGCAGCTTCAGCTTTTAACATTACCTAGTGCTTTCCACTGTTTATATATGTAGTACAGGGTCTACAGGGTCTCACTCTGTCGAGCAGACTCAGTGATTGTCCTGCTTTAGCCTCCCAGGGACTGAGATTACAAGTGAGCGTCACCACGCCCAGTCTCTATTGAAGTCTCAGTGAGTCCCAGGGGCGGGGCCCATGGCGCAGCACTCAAGGGATCAAACTCTGGCCACTGCGCTCTGCCTAACAGTCTGCCAAGGTACCTCGCTGGCCCTTAATGTTCTCGAATTTCAGATTTCACATGCGTGGGCATGTCGGCACTCTAGTGTTTCTTGTCTCCGTCCACACTCATCCCCAAATTGCACTTTATATTTTGTAAAAGGAATTTTAGAAATAAAAAGTGAGCTACATGCCCCACCCCCAAATTTGAACGATTCAGTTAAGTAAGATGCAAATGGCAAACATCCACTCCTTTTATGCAGCCCTATTCCAGCAGTTTCCAACTCATCAAATCTACCCATTAAACTCCCTCTTCCTCCCATCTGCTCCGCTCTGTACCAGATTGCTTTAATACCAGTTCCCTTTTCACCGTGTCTCATGGTCCACCTTTAAAATGCCATCAATTTCAAAAATGTCCCGATATGCGCGCCTGACCATGCCGCCCCAATGTGTCATAAAACCTCAGTGGCTGCTAATGTTCAACTAATTGGACATAAATCTCCTTAAAGAAACATTTGAATTCCTCTACAGACAAAAGTCAATATTCCCAAGAGGGGGCAAGTTCTATTTTAATAGTTTTTATTCATTTTTGTTTACTGGTAAATGGCAGAACTTTTTTTTTTTTACTGTATTTGATAAATAGCACATCCCTTAGTGCTCAATCATTATTTGTTAGATGAGCAACTATATTAATTCTTACTCCTTTTGCCGTGCTCCTAACTCCTAAAAACCCTAACCCTCTCTTCCACGATCTCCTTGACAGGGAGCTCATTTCCAATGCGATGCTTAAAATTTCAATATATTCTGAGAATTTCTCTAGCTTTTCAATACATATTTATAAAGTTTATTTACCTTTTCAATAAATATTTATAAAGTTTCTGCTTCTGCCTTTTTTTTTTTTTTTTTTTTTTTTTTTTTTTTTTTTTTTTTTTTTTTTTTGTCTTTTTTTGAGACAGGGTCTCACTATGCAGCTCAGGCTGGCCTTGACCTCACTTTTGTAGCCCAGGCTGGTCTCAAACTCACATCGATCCTCCTGCCTCAGCCTCCCAAGTGCTGGGATTCCAAGCATTCCCCATCATACCTGGCTAGTTTCTGCTTCTAATGTAATCTCTATAAACATCTGCTATCTCACTTGACAGCATTTAAAATCACTATTAGGGTATATAGGGCAGAAAAGATAGCTCAGTCTGCTAAGCGTTTGTTGAGGCAGGCACAAGGACCAGAATTTGATCCCTGGCATCACATGCCTTGCCCACCCTGGCCCTGGCTGTGCTGAGTCAGCCACTGAGACTGGGTGTGGTGGTGCACACCTGTAACCCCAGCACTGGGAAGACTAAAAATGTGAGGATCACTTAGAGTCACAGCAGTTCAGTGACACCTTGTGCCAAGGACTATATATATATATATATATATATATATATATATATATATATATATTTTAGTGGTTTTCTTACATACCTGTCCTCTCCCACATGCTAGTGAAGCGCTGGTATTATACCCATCATTCCACATTTACTGAAAGAAAAATAAATGTGCGCAAAGATCTATGAAAAGTAAATATCTCTGAAAAATAAAATCGATGAAAATAAAATTATGACAAATGAAATTTAAAAATCACAGACATTTTAAAAATTATTCTTTTCCTATGGTACTGGGGATTGAACTAAGGACCTTGAGCTTGCCAGGCAAGCACCAATTCTACTGAGCCATTTCCCTGGTGCCCTATGTCAAAAATTGAGTCTTATATTGTACTAAATGTGTTTTATGATAAATCTGAGTGAAGGTAGAATACAACACCAATATTTAAAATGAAGGCCACATAAATACCAGTGACTTCTAAATGGACTCTATTCCACGTTGCTTTGGAAATCGGTTGTGTAGCATTTTAAGACATTTCTTAAAAAAAGAATGAAAGACAATGTTTTCATTTTGAGACCCTCCCCTTCAACGTAATTCAATTCTGAAGGTAGCAAAGTGTACACATATGGTATAGCAGGAAAAAAAATAAACAGCGACATGGATTTCTCTGACCACCTGTTTATTATCTTTTCTCTTGAGAAATGCTCTGTGATAGAAGGTGTACATTGCTACAATGCTACTTTATAGAGCTGGCTTTGTACTTAAATATAGGACAGATAGGAGAAGGAATAATAACCTTTCATGCGTATTAAAAACAGCCATTGTTTGGGAAAGGGCCTCTAGATTCCTATCCATAATTGTTTGACACCTGGATTGAATCCTAATGTACCAGGAAATGACATTAGTATTTCAGTCTATGTAGGCCCACTGATGATGTAAGAGGACTTAGAATCCTTCCTAAGATGATCTTCAAAGAAAAATACTCAGCGAAAGAGTTTCTCACCCATTTCTTGCCCCTCTTCCACAATAGACTTTGATGGATGCTTTAAGTAGATGTACTGGGCATTCTGCTTGTTTACTTGAAATTGCTTACCAATTGTCATCAATAACTTGGGAATTGATCAGGGACACAGTGAGAATCATTCATGAAAAAGTCTGCGTTCTCTATTTCTACAGAGCCAGGATAAGCCATCATAAAGAGAACGACAAGTCAATTTCTTCCCCAAGACAGACTCCTCTTTTTAATAAAAACAGTTTGTTTATTTTGATACTGGACACAGACTCAGGATCTTTGCACTGAGCTACACCTGTAGCTGCAGTTGCCCAGGTGGGATTTGAATCTATGATGCTCCTTCCTCTGCCTGCTGAGATTATCTATATGATTAGTGAGACGTTCTTGACTCTGGAACCGGCATTTGAGTAGGTAGGAACTCTTGGCCTGCACACAAACGGGAATAAACTTCCCCATCCAGACCGTAGACCCAGCATCTGCTGTGGAACCCTGCAGCAAAATTCCCTGCAGAGAGGCTCAGCGTCAGACGCTCCCAACTAATCAAGGAGCTCAACATCTGGCTAGAAGAGCACAGTGGGCTCACTTCCACAGACTGCAGTAGGAAGAAGGAGAGCACAGTAGCCAGACCCAGACCTGGATTTGGACCTGAATTTCACTAGGTGCTAATGGCATATCTTCACCAAAGTCCTACATCAAAGGTTATAGGACAGTGCTATACAAAATGACAAAGAGAAGGAACAAGACGTAATATCAGGGCCGGGCCCACTCAGAACAAATTCAGGAGACACCAACATAGAGGCAAATGGGAACGATCCGGCTGAAATCTCTCAATAAATAGCATCTGAAGTAAAGAAACAAACGCAGACACATATAGAGGAACTGAGACCAGAAATTACCTCTGAAGTAGAAAAAAGATATCTCTAAATTAATAGTGTTTGAAGTAAAGGAACAACTACAGAAAAATAAAGAGTAAATCAGATCAGAAATAATCTCTGAAGGCTGGGCGTGGTGGCTCACGCCTGTAATCCCAGCACTTGGGAGGCTGAGGCAGGAGGATTGGTGCGAGCTCGAGGCCAGCCTGGGCTACAAAAGTGAGCTCAAGGCCAGCCTGAACTGCATAGCGAGATCCTGTCTCAAAAAGACAAAAAAAAAAAAAATAATAATAATAATAATAATAATAATCTCTGAAGTAGAAAAAGAAAGGATAAATATAATGTAAGAATTAATAAATGCTTCAAAAGAAGACATTGATTAAAAAAATTAGAGGAGAACAGAAAAATGAAGGAATTCTAGAATGAGCAGTATAGGAAAGAAATAGATCACCTGAAGCAGTTTCAAAGAGATATACAGGAAAATAAAATCTCAATCACAAGCTGGCAACACCATATGAACAAAAGTGAAGGTAGAGCTTCAGATCTTGAAGCCTCAATAGCAGCTAGTGAAAAGGTAAGAGAGGATCTCTTAAAAACAAGTAGGGCTCAGGAAAAAATACTTCAACATCTGCAAGATGATGCGTACTCTCAAATATGAGAAAACAATCTGGCATTCAGGTAACCAACGCATACAGAGATGTTCTTGATATTCAATTTATATTATCTCTTCTTCCCGTTCTTCTCACTTCTTTCCTATGACTTTTCTGTTTAGCTACATATTTAGGGTTCACCTGACTTCTGCTTCATTTCACGAGATGCTGTTTTCAGTATTTATTATGACAATGAGTCTGTGTTTTCTTTCACAAATGTCTTCATCGGATACACACGAATTGTGAGCATTCTTTTTCTCATTTATTCTGTGGTTCAGAACAAAGCCAGGGTATCCAAGCTATAGGGATTTTAACCATTCCCATGAACTCTAGAAGATAAATCTGTGTCCTCTTCAGACCCTCATTTTCCAGTTGCAGGCAAATGCTTTATTATACATCTTCCTCTACTGAGTGTCAGTGATTGGAACCTCAACACCACTTCGCCCAGTGGAACTCAGGGTGAGAAAATGCCCAGCAATGTGCCCAGAGGCCTGGGGTCACCTTAGACTTCTTCACGCTATCACCTGACTCCCCTTTCCCTTTTCATCAGGCTTAAAATGCCTGTCTACCTTTCTGAGACGACACCTGCATAACTGCATCCTGTGTCATCGTCTCTCCCTCCCTGGGATGGCCCCTGCAGATGGGGTGACGAGCTTCCAGCTAATTTAAATTAATTTTGCTAAATTAGGAAGGACTCAATATCCCTTTTTGAGACTACAGAACTCCTCCTCCAGATCCCCAGAAATAACTCAGGAGGAAGATTAGTCTGTAAGAGATTCCCCTGACAGTGTGTGTCACTCACACACTGTCACAGATGTTTGCCGCTAATAGGATTTTGGGTTCCATGCCAAATATTCTTATGCCACTGCTACTTTTTTTTTCTAAACCATAAAATTATCACTAACATAGTTGCCTTGCATTTTCAAAAACTAATTTCCTCCCATAGGAGAATCTTGGTGGGGGGGAAAGATGTCTTTCTGGTAAAGAAAGTAATTTATTTCTTAAATATTTCGTTGAAATTTAAGCAGTGAAAAGATGCCACTGCATTCACTTTTTAAATACACTCCATGGACAAACAGGAAGAATTTACATTCAATTGGAAAGCTGTTGAAATATTGAAGAGGAAAATATGAGTGCTAGGATGAAAGTCTTTTAATGACTGCCATAGTTAGTTTCTTTGATGTTAATTTTTTATGTAGTTGGTAAAGAATGGAGAGAGGTTATCGTTGGGGTGGAAAAAGCCTGAGTCTCAAGGCAGGGGATTATTTTCCTACTTTAGTAGTCAATATCGTTGTTTAGAATTATAACTTGCATATCTATATCAGTTCAAGCAATTAGGATACATTTCAGGACAACTGTTTTTATCCACATCCTTTAAAGCTTCACACAGTTAGATAGTGTCTATGTGTTTAGTGAAAATAAAGTATGATTTCATTTTGCACAATTTGTTTCTATAAAATTTTAGTACCATTAAGAGACATCAATTTTTGCCTTTTTCTTGACTCTATTGTTATGTTTTGTTTGTTTCCTTTTGCTTTTGACACAGGGCCTCACTACATGTTTCAGACTCATAGTGATCTTCCTGTCTCAGCCTCCTTAGTGCTCAGATTACAGGAATGTGTCAGTAGTCATGCTTTTGGCAACTAATTCAGGTGTGCCTTCAGTTTTGAGGCTGACATGATGTGCAGTACCTGGGATGGAACTCACATCCTTGGTTTTCTCCAGTAGGTGCTTAGACCACTGACCCCGAACCATTTTGCCCTTTCCTGTTAGAACACATAATCAAACATGGAGCTGAAATTTGCTTTTGCCTTTTAATAATGCCTTTCACTTTTTACCACTTTTAGCTTATAAAGAACCTCCTAGCAGATTCTTTCTTCACTTGTTCAGCTCTTTAGAAAGTTGGTGGATATGTTAGCCAGCTTTCATTGTGGAAGCACAAGACTCATTGTCCACAGTTGAAAGGAGATGACTAATTTGGCTCAGGATTTCAGGACTCCATGACTGGCAGGCCCAAGACAGAAACCTGATGACAGAAAGGAGTGGTAGGGGGTGTGGCTTAGTTCCTGATGGCCAGGAATCAGGGCACAGAACAAGAGAGTGTTCCAGAGGCAGGGGGCAGGCTAGAGATACAGCCCCCGAAGCCAGGCTTCCATGTGTTTCTTACTAACCCCTTAAGTTGTCCCCATCCCAATCACAGACACAGTGAAGCTTGCTGATCCTGGTGGTGGTTTACTCCAGCTCACAAAATGAGAAATGAAACAGTGCATGGATGGGAAGATAGAGCCAGAGCATTAGATATGATACCGAAGCAAATGATATAGTGTGCATATTCTTTGGCAAAACACACACAAACTCACTCTTTGTTTACGGTTGCTTTAATCAACAAAGCAAGTTCTGTGTAGAAATATCCAAGTTTTTAAGAAAATGGGTTTGTTAACTTTATGTGTCGGCCAATGTAGAACTAGTAGCCAACTTGTCCCCCTACCAAGAATGACTCTACATTTGAAAAAAAATTAATGAAGCAACCATATCCATACATGTTGCATAATGATAGCATCAACCATCATTGTTGAAAGGGAGGTGAGCTTACAAGTCCTATCAAATTGCTGGTTTTGCCGGGCGTGGTGGCGCACGCCTGTAATCCCAGCACTCGGAAGGCTGAGGCAGGAGGATCAGTGCGAGTTCGAGACCAGCCTGGGCTACAAAAGTGAACTCAAGGCCAGCCTCAACTGCATAACGAGACCCTGTCTCAAAAAGACAAAAAAAAAAAAAAGTCAAATTGCTGGTTTTCTGTTTTGAGGACTATTCTGAAGTCCAACAGAAAGATGGTCTATAAATGGAGAAGCAGGTCAACTGAACACTGAAGACAGAGTCAAGAGTTTTAGCATGGCTGGCAAGATACCTCAGCGGTCTAAAGCACCTACTTAGGTAAGCTTAGGCAAGCACACAGGGAGTGTGGTTTAATCCCCAGTGCCCCCTGCCATGCCAGCCCCGCCCCAAGGGTGGGCTGAGCCAGCCACACCCACACGCGCACAAAGAGTTCAAGCATATTGCAATTGAGCAGCAAAAATTTGTAGCAGAGTACCTGAAAACTTAGGAAGTAACATAAAGGCAACATTGAAAGACTGTGTAAGTGCTCGCATGCCCACAACACAAAATCAGAAGCAAGACGGAGGTGTGCAGTGTAGCTCCTCCGCATAAGTGAAGTCCCAGGACAGAGGACATTAATGCAAACTTTCAGGAGAATGATTGCAGTTGAGAGAGGCAAGCAAACTGACATGAACGTGCAGAAGAGAGCATTCTGTGAAGGTAGATTTGCTTTATATTTGTAGGAGTGGCTTCCATGCTTAGTAACTTTTCAAAACTCAGAATTCACCTAATCACAAATTTGCTCAATGTCTTATGTGAAAAACTGATTTCAAACAGAAAAAAATCCATAGAAACATTGAATTCAGATCGAGATTTATTTTGTTTTCCATTGTGACATGTGTTGGCAAATTTACAACTGTTTTCTCACTATTCTAGGGCTGAGCTAGCAAAAGGAGGATAATGACGTCACACTGGAGAGGGAGATTAAAATCTCGGTTTCAATGGGAAAATTATGTGCTGTGGAACAAGACTTTCTTTTTTTTTTTTTACATACAATGTATGTTTTGTCTTAGACATTATTGCTGTGAAATCCTATAAGTATTGATATATAAGAAGAACATAAAAAATTTAAACTATGTGCTCTGAATACACAAATTATGTTTTCTATCTATAATTCTGAATTACAAGACACAAAAGATTGCGGTATGAACCTCTTTGGAAATGTCTTTTTTACCTAAATAACAATAATAGTCAATGACTTCATCACAAGGATTAATATCACAATTTAGAAACCATGTAAGCATCTGGGCATAATCAAAAGTAAGACTCGAGAAATGAAAGACCGTAGCACAGTGTCTAGCTAGCTTGGAAAGGCCCCAAATGGACATTCTAAAAAAAGAAAAGAAAAGAAAAAAACAAAAAACTAGGCTTAAAGTATTGACAAAAATAAATGGAAACTCATTTATATAATAAGAATTTGTAAGCCCACACTGGATCAATAATAACTGGAGGAAACAAATTTCTTCTTACTGTGTACTGCCAGACCGAGAATAGATGGGAAATTTAGAATAATATCAACACATGCTAATAAGACATAGCAGAAATTTAAATAGGAATAAAATACTTAGAATTCAAGATTATACTCCCACTGGTTATTTTTTAATTGCAAAGGGAAGTGCTAGGTTTACTTTGAAAAAGCCCACTGGATACCAGTTTAAGCAAATCATTAGCACTAGCCTTACCTATTTGGACAAATTAACCTCAACTGTGTCTCCCATGACCACTGGAAACTATTTGTACTACTTATGGTTACAGAAGTAGAAATAATACATCACCCAGCTGCAAGCGTGAAACGAAATCAGACAAACCCAGAGTGAAGCATTTTTGAAAGATTCAGTTTGTGCTGAAGCACAAATCAAGGAAGATGAGGGAGATCTCAGCAGCACATGAAGTTTCCTTAGATACTAGGTTCAGGAAAAGAGTATTTCCTGATGTAGCTCAGCAGCACAAGTGCCTGCCTGACAAGCACAAGGCCCTGAGTTCACACCCTGGTTCCAAAGAAAAGAAACAAAGCAAGCACAGAATCCTGAAAAAGATGTAACAGGAACATCTGAAAACTTACCTGTATGATATAGATGACAGGCTGCTGTATCAAGGTAAAATTTCCACATAGTGCTAGCTACTGTGTTGTTTAGGAAATGTTCGTTAGAGTTTTCTGATGCATAATTATGTCTCTCTCCAACTCTATAATGTGCAATACACTTTGATGTACTCTCATATTGCTTATAAAATGTCATATATATATATATATGTATATATATATGTATATATATATATATACACACATATATTTATAGAAAGAATCATGAACAAATGTGAAACTTGTAAGTTAATAGTGAATCCAACTAAAAACTACCCAAAACTTCCTTCCACTATGCCCTATTTTTCCACATTTTAGATAAATCTGAAATAAATACAATTATATTGAAATATATACAAGTATAATCAAAACATCAATTATGCAAGTTATCGATAACCATGTTCATATTTTAAAAGTCAACATTTTCTACCAGTGCATGTTCTCAATAAGCATGGCTGAATATGTATATATATATTTTTTTAAACTTTATAATATAAACATTTACTAAAATGGACAGGTGTCTCAGTGCACAAATTATTATGAATTAATTTACTGAGTATCAACACAAAATGTTTAGAGAAGATGATGTCAGGAATTTTTTTTTTCCAAATTTCATTGTACTTTTTGGGAGTAATTATACGGATTTAAGAAATTTAAGAGACTGATATCCAGGGGCTGGAGAGATAGCTCACCAGAATAAGCATTTACCTGGCAAGCACAAGGGCCTGAGTTCAATCCCCAGTCCCAAATAAATAAATAAATAAATAAATAAATAAATAAATAAAATTGGTATCCAATTAAATTTTCTGAATTAAAAAGAAAAATGTCTCCAGTTCCCTAAGTATATCAAGAACTAAAGAGTTTTACAGAGATAGGAGTGGGGACTGGAATGATCTAACTCTGTATTTAAATGTTGTATTTTAAATGCATACTTTTACATTGTAGAAATAAAGTTTAACAAGTTCTCTGGGGAGTATTGTCCCTGGGAAAGAAAATGTTAGTCCTGACTTAATTCACTTTGCTAAACATAACTTTAAAACACTTTTTAAAAAAATAGAAATGTGGCAGTTATGCTAAAATTTTCATTTAGTAACACAGCCCACAACATCAGTGATAGAAAGGTATAATTGCAATATGTCCATAAACTTTATTCCAAATCCAAACCTTGGTGAGGAGTCCATTCACTGTTCGAGTTCAGGATTTGAGCCACATATGGGGGGGCGGGGGAGGCGTAGCTAATCAATTCTGAACTGTGACTTTATCTATGGCTACACCTGGAGTAGTCCCTTGCTTACATAAATTTCTGACTGTTTATTAATGTGCTGGTATACTCAGCCATGTTACCATTGTCAACATCCATAGTGATTTCATTAGGAACATCAGAAATATAATAGCACAATGAGCCCAGGTAGAAATAAGTACAGCAAACTTTCCTGTTCTCTTTCTAGATGGTCAAAATAAGTATTAAAAGCAAATTTAATATGAATATAGACCTGAATAGAGAAATAGTGAAAGCCCATTTACAAACAAGGAAGGAATAAACATTTAAAAAGATAAAGTATCAAAAGTTTACTAAATTTATACAGGATTTCACAACATGAATCAAATAGTGAAAGATAGCTTAGTATCTTTTGTGCTTTATTGTATCTTTTTTAATAGCTTTTATTTTCATTTATTTATTTTTTTTCTTGTTTCAGAGCTTTTGTTTGTTTGTGTATTTATTTATTTTTATGGCCGGCTCAGCCTGCCCTGAGGGCAGGGCTGGTGCAGCACGTGGTGCTGGGGATCGAACCACGGTCCCTGCAGCCGCCTAAGCTTTCCTAAGCAGGTGTTTTAGACCACTGAGCCATCCTGCCCGGTCCCTATTGTATCTTTTTGGTGCTATGCATCAAATCCAGCCTTGGCCTTGGCCTTGCCTTCTTCCTTTCTTCTTTCCTTTTCTTTTGTCCTGCATTTAGGCCAGGGTCACCAAGATCTCACTGAAGTAGATCCAACACACAGTGAAGTCTCAATCACTGTCTTAGCACACCCAGGGGTGGAGCTGGCACTGAACACCAGGGATCGAACTACAGCTGCTGTGTTCTGCATCAACAGGTACATTAGTCCCCTGAGCTATCAGGCTGGCCCACCTTCCTTCCTTCCTTCCTTCCTCCCTTCCTTCCTTCCTTCCTTCCTTCCTTCCTTCCTTCCTTCCTTCCTTCCTTCCTTCTTTCCTTCCTTCCTTCCTTCTTCCTTCCTTCTTCCTTCTATTTCTCTCTCTGTCTCTGTCTTTCTGTCTCTCTGTCTCTGTCTCTGTCTCTGCCTCTCTCTCTCTCTCTCTCTCTCTCTATCTCTCTCTCTCTCTCTCTCTCTCTCTCTGAG
>PVJA010020847.1:6567-26616 GCA_004027025.1 Myocastor coypus | reverse complement strand
TATACTAGTTAAGTACTCTGCCTGTGAGCTACACTTATTCTCCCAACTCAGTACGTGTTTTAAAATTTGCTTTAAAGTTAAATGTGCCAGGTGTGATGGCACACGCCTGTAATTCCAGCACTCAGGAGGCTGAGGCAGGAGGATCAGTGCGAGTTCGAGACCAGCCTGGGCTACCAAAGTGAGCTCAAGGCCAGCCTGAACTGCATAGCGAGACCCTGCCTCAAAAAAAAAAAAAGAGTAAAGTTAAATGTGACAAATATTGATAGGTATAATCCACATTTTAAAGAAGTTCTTTGGGTCCCTCAATAATGTTAAAGAGTAAAAAGAGGGACACTGAGATTAAAACATTTTGAAAACTGCTATCATATCTGTATAACATCTCTAACACTCAAACATTTTTCTAAGAGAAAACAAAGCTGTTAATATGAAATGACATCACTTACAGCAAAAAGGCTTCATTTACAGCTTCATAGAATGCAGGACAGAGGATCTCCTGAGGTTCATGTCCATGGTAGGTGAGCAGAGCCTCTACCACGGGTTGAAAATCAGGTAGGGTAACAAGTGGTACACAAACTTGTGATAAGGACACCACTTGTTCAGGAGCCATCCTAAGCAAGAAATAAAATAAGAAATAATTATCTTAATCTGAGACCCACATGTAACTAAAGGTATAAAATCTTCATGCTGAAAAGCTTATTGACTGGTTTTGGCCTTAACATAGAATTTCATCTATCAATTCATCTTTTGTTAGTGCTTCAGGAAGAAACCCTTTGTGGAGGACCGCCTGAGTGACTATCCTTGAAAGAGGAGCAATGGTCTCCATTTTGGATGTGCTGACCCTATTTCCATGTGAAATGTACAGAGCTGGCCAGGATTTTTCCTTATCCTTCCAACTGGCTTTAAGCAATGCATATGGGTCTATCCAAGGTGCTAGTGATAGTCTTTGAAGATGGTACACTTGTTTCCCTGATAACCCACACCTGCTGCTCTTTAATATGAGACAGGAGACAGGATGAAGAGCCATACTATTGGCTGGGATTCAGACTTGAGATAGAGGTTATGATTTCCTGGGGCTTGAAAGATTACACATCAGAGCTGAAGCACTGTATCTCAATGGTATAATGCAAATTACTTTCTCTGTACAGCCTTCTCTTTGCATATGACAGAGGTAAATGCAGGCTCCTACCTAGCCCAGTTCCCAGCACTCACCTACTGTATGCAATTTTCATCATGCTTCCTCAAGCCACTCCTCCTTCATGACTAAATAAAACCTGGGTTCAGCCCTGGATCTAGGTTGGTCTTTGCTCCAGATAACCACCACCATGGTGGGTCTTAGCACTCCTTGGCTCCTCATAATGATAAATATGCTTTAGTGTCTTAATTCTCACCGTGGGTTGCGGTGAGAAGTGGTAGATTGGAATTAACTTGATGAGATTCCAATCATTTATCCATGGGATTACAAATATAAGCTTCCTGGGCTGAGACTAGGACTAGAAACAGCTCTCTGTACACTTTAGCTGCCCTTCCCATTTTACTGTCCCTTGTCATCAGGATTTTGTTTGGCATAACTATCTACAGATGCTTCCAACTGGCCATGACCCCAAGAGAACACATTCTCCAAGTATTCTAAGCCCAGAGCTCCTTAAATGAAGCTGGGGCATGGTTCCTCATTTCCTCTCCCATTCATCTGATCCAGTACTGTCAACTCACCTGACCTCTTCTCAACGTCTCTTCTACCTCCACCTCTAGCCTGTCAGGCAGAATGCAATCTCCTGACTCTGCCTTTGCCCTCACTCCTGCTGCTTATCATCAGAACAGCTCCTGCAGCCCTTACCATGCCACAGTGAGCCACCTGTCTGTTCACAGCTTTGCCATGTCTTGCCTCCTCCAGGGAAAAAGCAAAGTCTTACAGTAGCCACTTTGGCTTTCCCTGATGGGTCCCTGCATTCTCCTGGTGTCTCCCCTACTTTGTTCTTTTTGCCTCAGGCTGCTCCATGTAGGCGTTGCTGTTCATCCTGCCTGAAACACATGGCTGCTCCCTTGCTTTGCATACGTTTCCACTCAAACATAACTTTGTAAGCAAGGTCTTCCTTGACTATATACCCTATCAATGCACTGCCTGTCAAGTAAGACCATCTAAATTTAAATGAATTAAATCAAAGTAAAATTAGAAATCCAGCACCCCAGTTGCCCTAGCCACATTTCAAGTGCTCACTAGTTACATGAGGTAAGTGGTGACTGTACATGAAAACAAAAACCCACAGGGCACATCCGTTCTACAGGAAGCAGATCTGTGAGTACCCACTGGCCCCTTGTCATTTTTCTTATGTTTCCAACCAGCTGACCTATGATGTGGCAACCTGTGTACTATCAGAGGCAGTGTCTTCTGCTAGAACAGAAGCATTTGGAGGACAGGTCCCTTTTTTGCAGACCTTTTCCTAGCACCCAGAGACTGCTTATGCATACTGTATTACCAAGAAACATGTTACATGAATGACTAGAGATAAAAGAAACTTCTGTGCCTCCCTAAAAAATATGAGGTTATGAGTTCAACTCCTGATATCCACCCACACCCACCCCCAAAAAAGAAAAGAAACTTCTGGCTGTGTGCTCTAAGCTCTTATTCTAGGTATTTTCATATATAATCATAAATACAGAAAGGTAAATTTGTGTTTTGAAATATAAATAACACAGCATAGAACATATAGCTACTCCTCTCTGATTTAGATTTGCTTATTTTTATTTACTTATTTATTTATTTTTGTATTTTAGGAAAGGGTCTACTAGATTGGACTCATAGTGATCTGCCTGTTTTCAGCCTCCTAAGCGCTGGGATTACAGGCATGTATCACCATGCCCAGTCCCAACTGCAGTCTCAGCATGCTCCTCAGGCTGGCATGCCAGGCCTGAGGATCAAACCCCTGGGCCCTGTGCCTGCTTGCAGGCACTTTAATCTGCTGAGGTATTTGACCAGCTCTTATTTTTAAAAAGTATGTGTGTTCTGTAATTTAACAATGACACTTCAGTTCTTTCTCATGTTTCATTGTTAGGAATGGGTCTAACAGTGTGGCTTCACAAGTGTCTGTCTATGCCCAGGTGGGAGGATCTGCATATTAAATTCTCTTCCCAATTTTGTCTTCTACTCTTGCCAGGAATATTATTATCCACTTTTATTTCTTTTTTTTTAATTAAAAAAAAAAAACCCTGTATTTACTTAGAAGCATTCAGAATGTCAATAAAACAACTGCAACTTTTTAATTTTTATTGCAATTACAGACTGGTATTTGGTTAACAGAACAACAATCAGTCTGTATAAGCTTAGAAAGATTAAATGCAAAAGTCTGGAGCATCTGAATATAACAAGGAGGAGGGTAATGCACAGACTCCAGGGAATGTGACAAGAGGTCAGAAAGTCTTTGGCAGACCACCAACAGGGACACTGCATATTCTTTAACTTAGTTCTTACATATATCACATCCATACATATAACTTTTGAAGAGTCAAATGGGGAAGTACAAACAATTAAGATGTGTTACATACATGCAACTCCCAACAAGGAATGTAACCATTACATACCACTATCGTGTACTGGTAATTTTTTTTTATTGATGTTGAAGAGTCAAATGGCACTTTGAAGCTTATGAAAAACATGGGCATTCCCACTCTCATTTTCTGATCTCTGAGGTAAACACTTTTGACCCTAATTCAGCTTTTGAGATGTTCAATGATGTTCAATGCAAAATACAACACCAATGGTAGTCACATCTATAGGTTATGGAGAAAAATGACCTTGACGTTGATCAATAGAATGCAAAGAGGCCACTTTGGAGAATGATCAGTAGCAGTCTGTTACCACATATCTTAAACAGGTTAGGGAGATGTAAACAGAACTATTGGTAATAGTAGTTTTATATTTGCTGTGTATTTTTACAGAAATTAACTTTTAGAAAGACAGTTTACAGAATGGAATGTTACCTGGCAGTTAAAATGATGAACTTGGCCTACATTATACAAATTCATAAAGCTTAGATATATGCATGTGTGGTCGCACACATCCTTAATACCATAATCAGGAGGTTGAGGCAGAAGGATCCTGAGGTTGAGGCCAACTTGGGATATATAGTAAGTTCAAGGTAGATGTATCATGGAGAGAAGAGGACAGGCAGAAAATGGAAGGCAGCAAGGTTGCGGGTCTGGAGGGAGGGATTGGGCAGCCTAACACTTGGCCTCAGAAACACAGGATGCAAGGACACCTCACAGCACTGCCCTGATTTCTGCATGTGTCCAGCCAGGTCCAGCTGCATGTTGGAGAGGATCAGCTCTTAGCTGGGTGTCCTCATGAGTAGCTCACACCCCATGGACCAAGCCCCCTCCCTACCCTTAGAGAACATGGCAGAAAGTTGCCCTGGTCACATTTATTGTCTACTGCATGGAGCTGTCACTAAATCTGCTCTGATGGATCATCACCACACCTGACCTTGGAGTCCATGGCTAGGGGCAGCAGGGACTCTGTTCTCAGGCTTCCCACACATCACTGCCTGAGCTGATAGGGAAACAGGTCTATTCTGGAAATCAGCCTTTAAGTACGGAAATTGGTGATTCTTTCAATTGCGCAGACCCCAGGGATCATGAAGAATCAGGGAAAGGTGAGCCCAGCCAAAGGAAAACAATCTCCAGCACCTCCTTCCCAAATGGATATCTACTATTTACCTGGCAAGAAAAAAATCTGAACAATGCCCTCCAAAAACATTAGTGTTCACATAGAAGAAAGTTATGGATGGGGTGCATGAGTATTATTAAAAGCTTAAAAAGTATAAAAATCATTAAAAATACAAACAAACAGAAACTCTGTGCCTAAGAGCAACAGGCACTGATATAAAGTTCCCAAAGAAGTCTTAAAAAGTTTATTTATTTAAGGAAGGAAAAAGAATTAAAATTGAATTCAGGGACTGTTACACTACTTTGAACAACAGCAACAACAGCAGCAATAACAAAATCATACTGAAGTCTTCACTACAATTTATAGGAATGAATTCTGAAAAGGGAAAACATTAATAATAGTACGTACTCTAGAATAGGCTACCAGTGTGTAAACAAAAAGTGCCACACTATACGTACAGCATGATTAAAATAAAAGTAATAAACTCTTAAATTTTTTTAAACATAAAGAAAAAAAAGTTCAAGGCAGGCCTGGACTACATACGTGACCATAGCTTATGAAATCTTGTCTCCAAAAACAAAACAAACAAAAATAATGCACACAGAAGGCCAACTTGCAAAAAGATATTCATGGTATATCCTTACTTGTATAAAGCTTTAAAACACACAAAAGTTCATTTAAATGAAAGAAGTGCTAAAACATGCTAGAAAGAATCTATTCCAGCATCTTGGATGTGCTGGCTCCTGGGGATAGGCAAAAAAAATGGGAAGGAGAAAGATGTTTCAGTGGTCATCGCAACATTTTATTTTTTTAAAAAAGATCATTATAAATTTAATAAAATCTTTACATTGTAAATTTTCAGCAATGGATACATATTTTCTGTATATTACAATTCTCTTGAAATTAAATTGTTAAAAACAAATATAATGTTATCTAGCAAAATACTGAAAATGAAAAGATAATATGCATAATAGAGAAGCTATTTCCAATCTCAGGTTCTTGCTTCTAGAATAGCAAATTTAGTTCATGAAAATTCAATCAGCCTTAGCTCTTTAAAATTTATTCCACTCTCGAGTATTTCTTTTTATTTTAAATATATTTGTACTTGAGCCAGGCATGGTGGCGCACGCCTGTAATCCCAGCACTCGGGAGGCTGAGACAGGAGGATTGGTGCAAGTTGGAGACCAGCCTGGGCTACAAAAGTGAGCTCAAGGCCAGCCTGAACTGCATAGCGAGACCCTGCCTCAAAAAGACAAAAATAAATAAATAAATAAATAAATTATATATATATATATATATATATATGCATACATATACATATATATTTGTACTCTTCCTGTTATTTAATTAAATTAGTCTCTTTAGAATTGCTCCTTTTATAACTTAGATCAATTGAACAATTTACCTCTCAGATACATTTAACTGAAGAATTTCTCTCTGGATAGTTGTACTAAAATGTATTAAAAGCCGAACATCGAAACATTTTATTAGTTGAGAGGAAATTGTTCTGATATACTCAGTAAAAAGGAATTAATTAATTAATTAATTAATTAATTAATTGGTACAGGGTCTCACTGCACAGCTCAGACTCATAGTGATCCTTCCATCTCACCACTGCAGTGCTGGGATTACAGGCATGCACCACCACACATGGTTTCAGGGCAACATAACATGCAGTACCAGGGAAGGGATTGAATTCCAGTCCTTGTGTTTGCCAGGCAGGCGTTTAGATCACTAAGTTATCTGCCCAGCCCCAGTAAAAAGGAATTTTAAAAACTGCAAACTGTTCATACCACTTAAGTACAACTAAATATCAGTCCAACATACTGTGAGAAAATAGCTCTCATGATTGTGTACTTTGCTTTATTTCAATGGAACGCAATATGTTTTGAGTACACATACTGAGAGGTAAACCAACTGGAAGTTGGGACCATATGGTTAATATAATCATGTCAGCAACCAAAGAAAGGCTAAATTATTGTATATAGCTCATAAATCTGAGTACATGGCAGTATCAGACCAAACTATGGGCCCAAATGCATTTCTGAACTGCTGTCTTCTATCCAGAATGGAAGGATCAAGTGAACAACTGTCCTCTATGGGTTACATTCGTCAACTGATTCTTCAGTTGAACACTCCATTCTTTGTTGGCTAAATTCTTGGAGAGAGAAATGTTTTTGATAATGAAGATACTACCTTTCAACTAGCAACTGGTTATTTGGAAATTGTTGACAATTATCTGTGTCCAGACTTTCCTGAGCATTATGTTTGTAGTTGACCACTATCTATTTATGACCAGAAAATTTATTTGTGCAGCATTATGCATCATAATTATTTGTAAAAGATGTTTATTTCTCAAAAAAGTTATAGACAGATTCCTCGGCACAGGGTAAAGTCTATGAATGATGCCCACATTAGTACCTCAGCTGGTAATAGCTGCAAGGATGTAATGTTAGTTAATTTGGTTAGTAGTTTATGTCATTCTTACTGAAGCAAATCTATGATATAACTAGTAAAATTCCTAACTGAATTTACTTTAACCATACATTGCTTATGCTAGTAGAATATTCTCTACATGCCAACATATTTGATTTAATTTGCTCTATTGATGATATTTACCATACTTTTTTAAAAAGAATTTTATAATCTACCAAAACATAATTTTTTTTTTTCAGAAGTGGGGATTGAACTCAGGCTTGCCAGGCAAGCACTTATTTCATTGAGCTATCTCCCCGACTCTCAGGTTCTTTTCTGAAAGTATTAAGCCCATGCATCATTTTCAGAGAATTTTAATTTCTTCTACCTTCATTTACAATTATCAGAAGATTGAATTTAAAGAGTAATTTACATATTTTTGAGTATATTTGTTAGTTTTTAAGGTCTTATTTTTCTTTTTTTTTTGTGGGACCAGGGTTCGAACTCACGACCTTGCACTTGCCCAGCAGGCACTTGTGCCTCGGAGCTATCTCGCCAGCCCCAAGGTCTTATTTTTCAAAAGTTAAAACAGTAAGTTTTGTTTGCCATCTCAGAACTACCATCCCTAAATGCCCTATGTAAGACTCAGAATTCTCAACTCCACAGTTCTCTAGTGAATTATAAACAACCAACTGTGTCCACCCATTTTAAGGAGAAACCATGTTCATGAAATCAGGGCAACTAGTATGTGATGATATCTCAAAGACAGCTCCCAAATATGCTGGATTACATTTGCTGTTACTAGTAATAGCAATTAAATACACATCAAAATATTAACATTCTCATATATCTGAAGTTAGTTAGGATTTTTTGTTTTGTTTTGTTTTGTTTATGGCCAACTCAGCCTGCCCTGGGGATGGGGCTGGCCAGTATGTGGTGCCAGGGATTGAACTGCAGTCCCTGCAGCTGCCTAAACTTGCCTAAGCAGGCACTTTAGACTGCTGAGCTGTCTTGCTGACTCCAGCTATATATTTTCAAGATTTACACATTTTAAAAGTTTAATCAGAATACAACAGGGTGGACAAACTATTTTCTGGTCCATGCTTAAATCTAAGATATTCTCCCACTCTGGAGAGTGAAGCACAAGGGTCACAAGTTCAAGCCCATCATGGGCCATGTACTGTGAGACCTTGGCCCCAAACGAAAAATGTAAAAAAGGGCTAGGGATGTAGCTTAGTATGAAGGCCATGGGCTGAATACCCACTGCCATAAGGAAAAAACAAATAACAACAGTACTACTAGCAAAACACAGTAAGATATTTCCCTCCATTTAGAAGTTAAAATTTATCATTATTTTCTTTTCACTATTATGAGTTCAAAAGTTGAAGAAGCCAAAGACTCAAAAGCTACAGCTCAAGTGAATAATGCTATGCCTCTCTGTCTTTGAGGGTTTTCATTTTGTTGTTCTTCTTTTAACATTTTCGCTACATCAATGTTTGAAGTTAATTTCAAAAAAGTCAATAAACCTCATAAAAATATAGAAATTGACCAACAAACTACAACTAAAAGACCAAAAACTCTGGGAATTGATCTAGCTTTCTTTTACATTATTTTAGAGATCTAATAAATGGTCTATCATGGTGCCTGAAGTAGAAATTCACTGCCACCAAGTAAAGTCAACAATTCAATGGCAGAATATTTAAATTTAATCTAACTCTGTGCTACGAATTGCCCTGAAGGAGTGAAGTTCTCGACTTGCTGAGTGTTGTCAGTTTATTGTACAGTGCTGAAGTTTGAAGTTACAGAGTACTCTCACAGGAAGCAAGTTTTTCAGTAGCACATGGTTATGATTGAGCCTCCTGCAGCTGAACCCCTGTGCAGAAATCACTTGGAGTGCTGCTCTAACAGAGTCAAGACCTAATGCCTGGAGTGATCCTGTCTGAAAAGTTCTACATCACTTTCCTGTGAAGTTAGCTCTCCAGGCCTGGTGGGCTTCAGGCCAGAAGAGGAGCCCCAGAGGCCAGCAGCATCTCAAAGGTCGTTCAGGGGGTTATCACTGGCCTGTCTACATTTTACCAGACACAAGCACTGAGTTTAGAGAGACTTTAATATTGTTCAGGACAGTTACTCATCTTGGATCTTTATCAGCCTAGCTGGGAGATTAAAATCTCAGCCCATACGCTTTAGAGCATCTTGATCAATGTCCTCACATCAGTCATCTTTCCTTCCACCAATCACCAGGTGGTCTCCAGCTCTCTCATCTCTTTTCAGATACTCAGGCAAAAAGGGGCACTTTATAGGTCTTTCAGGGAACAGGGTTGATGAATCACAGCTGAAGGGCAAGATTCCCTGTGTGCTTTTTTCATTTTTACCTCTGAATGAATGATGAGCCCCTTTTTAAATTTCGCGGACATCCATATGACTCTGACTCTATGCATAATATTCTGCTAGGTTTGTATAAAATAGACACATGAAAAGATATCCACTATCACCACAAACACACATATATAACTCTCTCCCATCCCACTCAGGAAGCTCACATATTCCCAAACTTTCAGGCATTCAAGACTCAAACTAAGTATATCTTTAATATCTTTTAAAATGAACTCAAAACCATGTTAACTGGGCTTATTTACATAGCTCAGTGGTCTACCTGTGAGGCTCTGGATTCAATTTCCAAGACCCATACATCTCCCCTGAAAGACTTCTCAAAGTCATGTTAATTACTTTTAGATCTAAAATCACCAGTGATGGGGACCACCCACTCACGACTTTCCTTCTGTCCCTCTCTTGAACAGCTTTCCCCCCAATAAATCCATTCTACTCATAAAAAATAAATAAAATCACCTGTGATTAGTTAGAAAAACATAGCAGAGGGCCAGCCAGATAGCTCAGCAGATTAAAGTGCCTGTTTAGGTGGACTCAGGGGCCAGGGGTTCAATCCCCAGCCTAACATGCCAGCTCTGTCGCTGGGGTGTGCTGAGACAGCGATTGAGACTGGGTGTGGTGGTGCACACCTGTAATCCCAGCACTTGGAAGGCTGAAGAACAGAAGGATCACTACAAGTTCAATCTGTGTAGTGAGATCCTATAGTAAATACATAATGAAAAGAAGAAAAGAAAAAAAAAGGCAGCAGAGCATTATGAAAAAATATTATTGAAGAGACCTCTGTCATTGAGGAGAATAGAGCGTGTGGAGACTATGATTGAGACTGAATGTGGTGGCACACGCATCTTGGGAGGCTGAAAACAGGAGAATCACTACAAGTCTGATCTATGTAGTGGGACTCTGTAGACCCTGTTCTAATTACAGAAAAAGTAAGTAAATAAGTAAGTAATTGGATATAGTTCCTTGTATATTCCAGATACTTGTCCTTTGTCAGATGAATAGTTAACAAAAATATTATTTTTCTCATTCTCTAGGCTATATCTTCACTCTTGGATTTTGCTTTTGCAGTGCAAAAGTCTTGGCATAAGGTATCAGTCCTTACTGAAACTCTTCAAAGAACTCCCCTTCTCTTTTTCTCAGATGGTGGCACCAATACTCTATTTCCTAAGGGATTGCTTATTTTGATAATTTACACAATGGAAACATGCAGCAGGTCTCTTTGGATGACATGGCACATGACAAGGTCACCTCTGTCAGGCATAAAGAGTATTCAATTTTGTCTATATAGCATGTTTCTGTTTTTAATTCATCTATTGAAGGGCACAAAGTTGCTTCCACCTATTGGATCATGCAAATAATAGTAAATGTGCAAGTATCTTTCAGAGCTCTTATTTCCAATTCTTTTCTTTTTTGTGTATTTAGTATAGGGTCTAGAGTCTCACTACACAGATCTGACGCCTAATGATCCCCGTTTGCAGCCTCCCAAGCACTGGCAGTATAGGCATGCACCACCATGCCCCATCTCAATCACAGTTTCAATGCACCCCAGGGGCAAGGCCAGCATAGCACACAGTCTGCCTAAGCAAGTGCTTTAATCTGCTGAGTTATCTGGCTGGCCTTCTAATTCTTTTCTGTGTGTGTGTGTGTGTGTGTGTGTGTGTGTGTGTGTGTGTGTTGTGTCTTTCTGAGACAAGGTCTCACTATGCTGTTCAGGCTGGCCTTGAGCTCACTTTTGTAGCCCAGGCTGGTCTCGAATTCACACTGATCCCTCTACTTTAGCCTCCCAAGTGCTGTGATTACAGGCATTGCACCACCATGCCTGGTTAGGAACAATTTTTTTTTTTTTTTTAGCATCAGGGATTGAACTTAGGACCTTGTGCTTAATAGGCAAGTGCTTATGCCAGATCATAAGGTAATTCTATTTTTAATTTTTAAAGGGACTTCTTTACTATTTTCTGTGAACAATAAAAAATAATTCTAACTTCTCCATATGTTTACCAGTACCAGTTTTCCTTTTTTTCCCTTCTCTCCCTTTCGGCCTTAGTTGAGGCCACTTAATGAGTATAAAGTGGTATCATTTTGCGGTTCTGATTTGCATTTCTCTGACAATTAGTGATGCTCAGTATCTTTGTAGATGCTTGGTAGTACATATTCTTTGAAAAAAATCTATTTAAGTTCAATGTCTATTTTTAATGAGGTTTTAATTTTTATTATTATTGTTGAGTTGTAAGAATTTTCTGTACTTTTTACCCAGAGTGATGGTTTGCAAATATCTTTCCCATCCCATAGGCTTTCATTCAATCTGGGAACTATTTCTTTTGCTCTATTCTATCAAATTTTATGCAATCCCACTCTTCTATTTTTCCTTTTCTTGTCCATACTTCTCATATGATAACTAGGAAATCACTGCCAAATCCAGTTATAAAACTTTCCCCGTTTTCTTAGTCTAGACCTTACAGTCTTCAATTTTTGGATATTGTATAAGCTAAAGGTCTAGTTTCATTCTTTTACATGTGAAAACAGAATTTTCCTAGTACTATTTATTGGAGACCATCCTTTTCTCAACTTGCAGCTATCATACCCTTGTTGTAGATCATTTTGTCATACCTATGAAGCTTTACTGCTGGTTCTCTATTCTGTGATGTGTCTGACTTTATGCCAGTCCACACTTTTCATTACTATAATTTTGTATATAATAATAATAATACAAAGGCAGTATGAGATCACCATCTTTATTTTTCTTCCTCAAGACTGTTTTGTCTATCTGGAGTACTTTGAGATTCTACATGAATTTATTTACTTTTTTTCTTCTGTACAAAGAAAAAGGTCATGGGCATTTTGATAGAAATTACACTGAATCTATAGATGGTGTTAGGTACTATGCACAGCTACAAATACTAACTCTCCAGTCATGAATACAGGATGTCTATGTATTTGAGTCTTCTTTAATCTCTTTCAATAGTGTTTGGTTGCTTTTAGCATGGAAGACCTTTGCTTCCCTGGATAAGTTTATTCCTAAATTTTTTATTCTTTTTAATACTATTCTAAGTGGAATTATATTTTAATTTTTTCTTTCAGGATTGTTCATTGTTAGTGCATAGAAGTGCAAGTGCAAAGAATCTGTGTAAGTAACATTTTGGGTTGCTCTACAGATAGAATCATACCTGTGAATGGAGAAAAAATGTGATTTTTTTCCTTTCTTTCCTTGTTTCTTTCTTTCTTTCTTTTCTTTTCTTTTCTTTTTTTTTTTTGTTTTCCTTTGTCTTTTTGAGACAGGGTCTCACTCACTTTTGTAGCCCAGGGTGGTCTCAAACTCACACCAATCCTCCCACCTCAGCCTCCCAAATGCTGGGATTACAGGTGTGCACCACCACACCTGGCTCTTCCTTTCATTGTGAATGTGTTGTTCTTTGTTTTTTATTATTAAAATAGAATACAAAATAGGAAAATTAAACAAAACATTAGAAACAATACAGAACTTCATCAACCAAAATAGCTTATCTCTTTTTTTGTTTGTTTGTTTAACTGTTCTGACAAGGACTTATAGCATTATTTTAAATGAAAATATTAAGAAAGGCTAAAGATATCTTTGCCTTGCTCCTGACTTTATAGAGAAAAATTTCAGTTTGTCACCATCCAACATGATGGTAATTGTAGAGTTTTTGTTCATGTGTTGCCCTTTTCTTTGTCTAGGTAACTGCCTTTATTCTTTTTCTTTTAATTAAAAATCTATTTATTTATTTATTTACATATAGTGCAGAATTTCAAAATCAGAAAAATTTAACAATGGTTATATTACATATTTTCATCATCAGATCAGTTTAGATTAATAGATATTGGTGTATAAGATTGATCAAACAATTAAACATTAACGCTTTCAATAAACATTAATTTTTTTTTTTTTAAGCAGTTGACGTACTGCACATTGTCACAATAGTTATACAGAGCACAATGTGTGGGCATGACCCACCTTCCTATTGATGTTGCTAAGGAAAGAAAAAAAATTCTTCTCTTTGAATTAAGAGGAAGCAGATGCATACACAGTCCAATGTTCCACAATTACAGTGGGCCACCAGCGAAACTTGCAACGTTGGAGGCTATTGATTTAAGCCTCCTACAGCTCATCTCACCAATCTAGCTCTATGTTTCATGCCTTGTAATTAAGCTTTTTTGCTGGTTGATCAAGGGCAAGTCAAAACAAGACCTGTATAACAAAACTGCCTTTATTCTTGTCAAGTGTTTTGGGCATCAAAGTTTATTAAATTCTGCTGCATTAATTGAAAATCTCATATACCTTTTGTTTATAATTCTATTGATACCATACATTACAACAACTGAGTCTTTTCATGTTCCACCAACTTTACATTCCTGGAACAAACTTCATTAGATCATGTAAAATCTTTTTACTGTGATCTTGAATTATTTTCAGTGTTTTGTCAAAGATTTTTGAATCAAGATCCATCAAAGATATGTATATATTTTATTTTTCTCTAATAATTTTGGTGTCAGGGTAGTGCTGGCCTCTTAAATTTGAGTGTTCCATTTATTGGATGAGTCATCGAAGGATTGGTGTTTACCTCTTACATTCAAGTACTCTGTTACTAAATGCCTATATGCCTATATAACTGTTATATCTTCTTGGCTAATTCCCTTTTATCTTCCTATAGCCCATCAGTGGTGAACTGACACCTGGTGGCAATTTGTAACACCCAGCTGAACTCAATCAGCATGGTGCTGGGTGTGGGAGGCCAACCTGAAAGTTGTAGTCAGCAGCCTAAGAAGCAGAACTGGAGAAGAAAGGAAGCTGTTAGGAGGCTGATGGGAGGCTGTAGGAAGCTTCAGAGAGCTGTTAGTTCTCTTGGAGGAGCTTGTTATGCTGGGTTCCCTGAATTTAGCTGTTTTTGTTGTTGAAGGAGCTCCAGACCTTGGTGTCGCTGGGAACAGCTATAGTTCACTTTTGGAGAGTTCTGACCTTTGTTTTGAGCATTGTTTCCTGGCTCTGGAAGGGAAGATGGTATACTGCTCAATCTCCTGGAGAAGCTAGTTGCTTTGGCTTTCCTCATCACTAGAGCTTGAGACCTCACTGTTGCTGAGGATGGCTGTGGTGTTTACTAATTTATTATTATTATTATTATTATTATTATTATTTAATACAGTTGGTTGTATAGTGATCCTCCTGTTTTCAGCCTCCCCAGTGCTGGGATTATAGGCTTAAGTCACTATAAGCAGACTCTGTGGCTGGTTCAGCCTGGCCATGTGGGCAAGGCTGGTGTGGCATGTGGTGCCAGGGATCTAACCATGGTCCCTGAGCTTGCCTAAGCTTTCCTAAACAGGCACTTTAGTCCACTTAGCTATCTCGCCAGCCCCTGTGGTACTTCTAAGGGAGCTCTGATTCTTACCTTGAGCATTGCTTCTTGACTCCAGTGCAGATCCTTCCACCTATTAGAATAGATCCTTCAGCCTGCTGGTACAGACTTTCTAGCTTTCACCACTGAACTTTGGGCCTTCACAGCACAGATTCATGAGACACACCTGCATGAGATATTGTCATGTGCTCTAGGTCTTCAGTTGGAGTCTTGGGTGTTTACTATGTGGACAGATTTCTGCACTCTTTTTTTTTTTAATTTTATTTTTTTTTCTCGTTTCAGAACTCTTGTTTATTTATTTTCATGGCCGGCCCAGCCTGTCCTGAGGGCAGGGCTGGCACAGCATGTGGTGCCAGGGATTGAACCGTGGTCCCTGCAGCCATCCAAGCTTTCCTAAGCAGGCGCTTTAGACCACTGAGCCATCCCGCCGGGCCCTGCACTCTTAGTATATGATTCTTTCAGTGATTCATTATAAAATAGTCTCACAGAATATGTGTCCTATATTGTATTGTTGCCCTTGCAAAGTCCCAAACTATGACCACATCTTTGTCTCTTATGATAGCTTTCCAAGTAGCACTACTCCTGTTCTTTTGAGTACTATTTTTTTTTAATTATGTTTAATAAGAAGTAACAATGTAGGGGCTGGGGAGATAGCTCAGGGGCACAAGTGCCTGCCTGGCAAATGCAAGGTCCTGAGTTCAATCCTCAGTTCTGCGGGGGAAAAAAAAAAAAAAAAAAAAAAAGTGACATTTTCAAAACATGTTAATAGTAGCATTTTCCCAATAACTGATACAATGCATATTGTTGTCCTCATGGTAGTTATACAGGGCACAGGATGTAGACATGATAGTTTTTCTAATCATTGCTGATACAAAAAATTTCTTCTTATTGAATTAAGAGAAAGTAGTTGTATACATAGTCCAGTATTCCATGATTGCAATGGATTATTGGCAGAACTGGCAATGTTGGAAGCCTTTTACAGCTTAGCATACTAATCTAGCTTTACGTTTTATGCTTTGTGGCTAAACTTTTCTGCTGGGTGGTTCAGGGCATATTAAAGCAAGACCTGTATAACAAAACATGTAACTTCTGTATTTCCCAAGGTCAGTCAAATCTCAGGATTTACTTTGAAACCATGTACAGTGCTTTGTAGAACTGTTGTCAGAGTCAGCCATCTGGATGAGTCATGGCCATTGCTGCTCTCTGAAAGCATGAGAGAATTTTTTTTTCCTAGGTGACTCTCGTTACGCACACTATACATCATCAATCCCTCTCCTCTGTGGCCCCATAATCTCCTTGAAAATTTGGGAAAACACTGAGTTATAGGATGTTACAGCACAGGTTCTCTTATGCCCTGAGTCCTCACTGTTGAGTACTTTTTTTTTTTTTTTTTTTTTTTTGTCTTTTTTGAGACAAGGTCTCACTATGCAGTTCAGGCTGCCCTTGAGCTCACTTTTGTAGCCCAGGCTGATCCCAAATTCACATCAATCATCCTGCCTCAGCCTACCAAGTGCTTGGATCACAGGCATGCACCACCTTGCCTGGCTTGAGTACTATTTATATATCCTTTTATTTTCAGATTATGTATATCTTTATATCTAAAGTGAGCCTCCTCCACTTTCTTTTCACTCTCTTTTTGGCAGTGACATATTTTGATTACTTCTCACTTTCCTCCATACCCTTTCCAATCTTTTTAAAAGTTTTCTTTCTTTTTAAAAAAATTTTTTTTTAAAGTTTTCTTTCTTGTTAACACAGGATTGTACAAAATATCTTTGAGTTATAGAAACCTATTTTAAACTGATAAGACATTAACTCTAATCACATAAAGATTCTACTCTTTTGCATCTCCTGTCCACTTTGTTTTAAGGTCACAAATTACAACTTCCCCTCTCCTGGGATTTCTATTACCCATTATGTGTATTTTGTTCCACTTGAAGTTGTTC
Organism: Myocastor coypus; assembly: GCA_004027025.1. Taxonomy (NCBI): domain Eukaryota; kingdom Metazoa; phylum Chordata; class Mammalia; order Rodentia; family Myocastoridae; genus Myocastor; species Myocastor coypus. Next base: position 9,844 of record PVJA010020847.1, on the reverse strand, counting down.
TGTAAGTACTTTAGGTTTTCTTCACTTTTCTTAATTATTTCTTATGTTCTTCTGATTTGATCATTTCATTTTAAACTTTTACTTTATGAAATAAAAAATTTCATAATCAAACAATAAGAAAAAAACAATAGCAATTATCCTGTGTATCATTATTTTCAACGTATTTACTCAGTTTAGGAAATAAAAAAACATGTAACAAAAAAGAGATACTAGCACAAACTTTCTTATCAATGAACTAAGATAAACATGTAATATAAATGATATACTATTTAATGAGAAATATTTTGTACTTCCTATTAATCTATTTTGCTTTGTATCTATACCTTCATATATATATATATACATATATATATATATATATATATATATATATATATATATATATGTAATCTTTCCACATAAGAGAAACCATACAGTATTTGAGCTTATTTGCCTGTCTTATTTCATTTACTATTGTATTTTTTTTTCTTTTTCTTTTGGCAGTACTGGGGATTGAATTCAGGACCCTGCGCTTGCCAGGCAAGCACTTATTCTACTGAGCTATCTCCCCAGCCCACTTGCTATTGTATTCTAAGGTCACATTAACTTCCCTATAAACGCCTTATGTTTAGATTTCCTTATAGCAGCATAGTACTCCATTGTGGATAAATTCCACATTTTCCTTATCCCATCATATGTTGTTGAATGTAACACAGTGTTTCCAAGAAATAGCTATTACAAATTATGCTGCTATAAACATGGGTATGCATATAATTGATGATACGATGATTTTAACTCTTTTGGAAAATATGCTGGAGAGGGATAGCTGTGTCAAATGGAATTTCCTTTAGTTGTTTTAAGGAATTGCCACACTGATTTCCATTGTGAATGTATTAGCTTACATTCTCACCAACAATGAAGAATGGTTTCTTTTTTTCTCAATTCCTCACTAGCATTTGTTATGGTTAGATTTTTCTGATGACCGTCATTCTTTCTGGGGTAAGATGGTATCTCACTGTTGGTTTAATTTGTATTTTCCTGGTGGATGGTGATGATAAGTATTTTTTCATGTATTTACTGGCCATTTGTACTTATGGAAATGTCTGTTCACTTACTGTGAATATTATTATTTTCCTAACTCCTTTTTCAGGGAGCTCATTATTAGTGAATAGGAATGCTATTGATTTTAGGTTTATTATTGTCCAGGTACACAGCTAAATTGGTTATCAATTTTAGAAGTCTTTTGGGTCTTGTAGGTAAAGGACCATGTCATCTGCAAATAATATTTTGACTTCATTCTTTCCTATACATAGCAATTTTATTTCTCTTGCCTGACTGCTGTGGTTAGTGTTTCAAGGACTATGTTGAACAGAGGTGGTAACAATGGATATCCTTGTCTTGTTCGTGATTTTAGATTGAAGCCTTTAGCTTTTCCCTACTTAAGATGATGTTAGCAATTGGTTAGTCATAAGTGGTTTTTATTACATTGAAATAAAGATCTTGTATTACAATTTTCTTCAAACTTTTTTTTTTTTTTTTTTTTTTTGTGTGTGTGTGTGTGTGTGTGGTACTAGGGATTGAACTCAGGATCTTGCACTTGCCAGGCAGGCAAGTGCTTATTCTACTGAACTATCTCCCTGTCCTTCTTCAGATTTTTTTAAATCATGACTAGATGTTGGATTTTGTCAAAGGCTTTTGCTACATCCGCTGAGATGATCCTTTTATGTGAGAATTAACTTACTGATTTGCACATGCTGAGCCATCTTGGCATTCCTGGGAAAGTTACCTGGTCAGAGTATGAACTTCTTGATGATTTGTCACATTCTATTTGTGAGTGTCTAGTTAGGGCTTTGTGCATCTATGCTTACTACAGAAATTGGTCTACAGTTTTTTTCTTTTCTTTTTTTTTATACTTCTCTGTTTTGGGGATCAAGATAATAGCTTCTAAGAATGATTTTGGAAGCATTCTTCCTCTTTCAAATTTATTAAAAAGTTTGAGAAGAATTGGTGTTAGATCTTCTCTAATGTTTTTGTAGAATTCAGCTGTGAGTCCACTAGATCCTGGGCTTTTAGTAGTTGGTAGTTTTACTATTATTATGTTATTGTTGTTGCTGTTAATTTGTGTCTTTCCTTTTATTTATTCTTTCAAGGAAGCAGCTCTTGCCAGGCATGGGTGTACACATCTGTAATCCTAGCACTTGGAATGCTGAGGCAGGAGGATCATCATGAGTTCAAGGCCAGCCTAGGCTATATAGTGAGTTTAAGGTCAGTCTGAACCACATAGCAAAACCCTGTCACAAAAAAAAAAAAAAAAGAAAATGAAACCAGCTCTTTGATTCATTAATTCTTCATATTTTTAAAAAGCATAAACAGTGTAAAGGGTATAAAAACACAAAGGGGTCTTATATCCTTTGTGCTATCTTTTGTTTTTTCACTAATTCCAATTACTCACATGAATCCTCTTTGAGTCATCTAGGAGCTGTTGGACCCATTTTTCATGTTCCCTTGTTGTTTTTAAGGTACCTCTTACTCACTGACCACTGATCATAACTTTGCCTTCTACATGTGACACTGTCTTCACATTGGCTGCTTCTGTTACCCATACTTTTAATCTCTTGGACTTCTATTCATAACTTTCTTAAAGACTCCCATTCTTTTCTATGCTGGGCATTCTTGGTTTGCATCTGTTTCACTCTACTTAGCTGTGTATTAGTTTCTTCTTTAGACTTCTGATCATTTGTTTCATTACTGTCATAGTGTGATTAGTTATATCCCTTCTTTAAATTCACCAGGCAAATTCTAGAACTCTTTTATCTCCATTGGTACCCTTTCAGACCTATCTGCTCTGTAGCTTGTCTCCTCTTCTCAATGTTGCCTGTACTGATTTGGGGATAGCTGGGAGATTTTGGAGACATTCTGTTGTCTTGGCTTTTTGTTTCTGATTTTTGCGCTGGAGTTTGCCAATCTTTGGCCCAGTGCCCCATTCTTCAGGAGCAAGCCACAACATCATTTATGACTACCACCACCCCTCCCCTGGCAATCTGAGTATTAGCATAGAGAGAAAACCAACTGTCAGCCACTACTACATTATTTCTGTTTATTATAGTAAATTTATGGCAGCAATGGCATCAAATGTCATCTGGATAGTGACAACCTTAGGAATCATTCATGAATACCTCATACTAAAACAAAGTGGTTAAGAGCAAGTTTAAGCATGACCTGTACAGCAAAACATGTAACTTTTGTTAAACTTGCCTTTAACCAACCAGCAGAAAAGTTTAACCATAAGGCATAAAGT
>PVJA010020846.1:0-36435 GCA_004027025.1 Myocastor coypus | reverse complement strand
CAACACTCAAAATGAAGGAAGGAAAGGTTTATTTAGCTCACAGTTTGTAGAGGTTTCAGTCCATATTCGGCTGGCCCAAGGCTGAGTGGAACAGAGCAGAGAGCATCCAGTTCATGGCGGCGGAACAGCAACAAAATGGCGACAGAGGTAGCCAACCAACACGGCAGCAGAGCAACAGCAACAGCTAGAGCTCCAGTCTTTCTCTCTGTCTCTCTTTATATTACATTCAGGCTCTCCACCTTAGCTCCCGCCCTAGGCTACACCCATAATCCCGGAAGTACTTCCACCCATAATCCCATCAGTACTAAAACCTATAATCCCAGGGATCATGGATCAAGTCTCAAACTCTAGCAGTCCCCGCCCAATGACTCCATGAGGCTTTGGGGGGACAACTAGACATAAACCATAACACTCGCAAGGGGCTTATCACATTGCAGACACTACTTTTTCATGCAATTTATCAGACCATCTTTTACTGACTTTAAGATCATTACTAATTCCACTTGTATGGGATTTTTCTAGCAGCAAATCACTGTGTAATTTTCTGGCTTTTGCACAGAGAATACCTTCACTAGAACTATCACCTTCCAACAATTCCTATTCAACCACACTAAAAAAAAAATGGGTACCTCTTGCACTATTTGTACCCTCTGATTTCTTAGCATTATTACTCCTTTTGGTACATCAGCCCTTTTGATGGTTTCTCGTTCATCAAGATAGTCAGTACTGTTGAGTGCAAGGCATTGTGCTGTGAGACCAAGTCAGTCACAGGAATGGCACACTTGTGCTTCTCTCCAGTTTCCTTCAACTCCATGGTTATTGTCTTTAACACCCTTTTCTTACTGTCTATGTTACTTTTGGCTCATCACTAGGTCAAAATACCAACACCCAAAATGAAAGAAGGAAACGTTTAGTTAGCTCATACTTTGTGGGGATTTCAGTCTCTGCTCTGCTGGCTGCCTGGCAAAGTGGCACATGGTAGAGAGCAGTAGTTCATGGCAGGAGAAGAGCAAGGAGCAAAGGGAAGGCCAGAAGCTGCCTCTTCTAGCAAGCTTCTCTCCCTTCTTTATATTGTAGATAAGCTACCCTGGTGCTGGGGTGGTAGAACACACACAATGTCCATGCCCTCCTCATGCCCAGGGAGGGGATGTTCAGAAACTAAGAATTCTGGCTTCCTGCTGAGTCACCTCCTTAAATTTCTGAACTTCTCAAGCTGACTCAGTGTATCAACCATTAGACTTGCCACCTCTTCTGTACATTCCTGACACCTCCGTTGCTGCCCTACACTTTCTTTTTACCACCATTCTTACTCTGAACTTTCCTTGGAGCCCTAGGAGTTAACTAACATGACACAATACTACTGTGCACAGAAAAGCTTCCCAGCAAGCTTACAGGCCTGGGCATAATTGCAATCTCAACTGGAGGGAGACATGACCATGTGATGGAGCCGGGAAGATGGTTGAATCCATGTTCATGTAGGGAAGACGGAAGCTGCCATGTTCTTCACCTGATGCAGTTTGTAGGTAGAAGCAAAATTTTGCTAAATGCTACTGTTCAATATCCAAATTGTTTGCAATCAGAAGACTCCAGAATCAAGTTATTACTGTATATATTCTAGATTTTCTTCATCTGTTCTCCAGAAAATTAGTATGAGCATGCTAATTAGTAAATTACCACCATTGATACCTTAGTAGCTTTGCTTCTTAATTATTTTTCAATCCTCACAAGAATCAGTGGTGGAGTTGGGTGAGTTGGGAAAGGATTCAATCTAGTCACTCCATAGACTCCTGCACTGTGAAACACTTTCCTGAAATCTCCATGTGTATCACACATACGAGAAGAGTGTGGAGGTGGTAAAGGTAGGTTAGAGAACCAGCATGATAAGTGACAGCCCTGAATTGCAGCCTGCTCCAGTCAGAGCCCTAACAATGGGCGCCAATGCCACTTAAAGATCATGAGGCTAAACACAAAGAAAGCCATTGGAAGCAAAACACATTCTCATCTTTCACATGCGCAATGAATGAGTTTTGAAGTCCTGTTGTGACTTTATTACTAGCTCACTACTAACATGGTACTGTAAGTGGTAAACCAATGAGACAAAATCTGCACAAGGACACTTCAACAAATGCAGAAATGAGCACGTATTGTGCAACTTTCTCACTTTAAACATGTCTTAGAATAAAATCTTAATAGTGCTGGAAGAAGAAAAGGAAACATTCATACAAAATAAAACTACTGAGAGGCTCATCTTTTTAATAAAATGTATACAAGCTATAATTACAAAAATTATAAAGGCATACTCATTTGTAATGTTCTAAATGTATAACTAGCTCGGTGTATACAGCATAATAACTCTTCTATGTTTCTTCTAAAATACTTGATGTTGTCTTTGAAATATTTTTTTGCAGAATTTGTTAGTTGTATACAAGGCATCGAAAGAAACAGAATGACTAGCAATCTGAAATGCTCTATGTCAGAAAAGCGAGTTCTATGGAATTTATTTTCTAACATCTTCAAGGCAGTAATTCATAGAAAAGGTATGTCTGTTCAGGCTCTCTTGACTGTCAGTGTCTCATGCTGTGTGTGTGTGTGGCTGGGAGCTTACTGATTTGTAATGAGCTCTTTACATAGGGTATTTGGAAAGAACTAAAGGAAACTCTTCCCTTAGCTTGTGCTTTCATTAGGATCCTTATAAAAAAACAAAGACCTTGACCAAGTGAGAAGACCCAGGGATTATGCCTAGGCTGTATGGAATTAACCCCCACTTCAGATGGATAGCCAACTGTGCGATGTACAGTGGAGAAGTGACATGCTGAAATATTTGATATGATTCAATAAAAGCAGGAGCTTATGTTTCATACAGAAGTCCTCATACATTAAATCAGCTCTTCTCAATCTTATCCTTCAAATAACCCAACCTTGATCACGGTCCAAGGACTAAAGACCTCCATGCTATAGTGATGGCAATGGTCTCCACACTGACGCGTCATGGAATATGAAGGTGCGCATGTTCTGTCGTGCATCTGGAGATGAGTTGCTTGAGGTTGGGTTTTAGAGTCCAAACATCCCTGCATTCATCAGTGAATTGCATTCATTCCTTAAAATTGGGTTTTCCCCAGAATACACAGACACTATTTATTTGCCCCAAATATTCTAGATTTTTTTTTTTTTTTTTTTGTCTTTTTGAGGCAGGGTCTCATTATGCAGTTAAGGCTTGCCTCGAGCTCATTGTTTGTAGCCCAGGCTGGTTTGGTACTCGCACTGATCCTCCTGCCTCAGGCTCCCATATTCCAGAGTTTTTAAATCAAGAATGATAAACTATAGATTGAAATGGGATGTCTATACAGTGACTCTACTTCCAGAGGTAGGAGAGTACATTGTTTGGTTTAATTCTCAAATATTTCTCTATTCCATTCCAAAGAAAAGAGTAGTTTTGCCAAGTGCTTTCCAGAAAGCTTGGTATATTCCAGAATTGGAACTGGCTAGTAGTTTTGAAGTGAATGTTCACCTGTAGACCCTCTTCCTCTTAATTTAGACGTGAGAGTGAGGAGTTTACCAGGAGCAGTTGCTAAGTCAGAGGGTACATGACCCACTTGCTCTCCTCTCTCGCTCTAGTCCCTTTCCTCCCTTCCTCATACTTAGTCTTTAGGTGGAGAACCAAGTGACTGGTATGATAAGGGCTGGCACAGCAATCTACACAGCCTGCCTTACAGAAGAGAAATCTCTCACTTGCCTTAATCTGTCTCATCTTTCTTTGAGTTCATAGGAGTAACCCTTTAATGTGGAATTCTAAATTCAGAATCCCACAAGTCTGAATTGGCCTGCACACATGTGTGCGTGCATGCATGTGTGTGTGCATGTGTGTGTGTGTGTGTGGGGGGGTGTCTTTAGGGCTAGACATGAATGTCAGGAAGACCTGAATTTTTTTTCTAAAGAATTTTCTCATTTTATTTAGAAATAAGAAAAAAAAAAAAAACAAAAAACAAAAAACAAAAAAAAAACACCATCTTTCCTGAATTCTAGCTAAATCATTAGATTATCAGTTTAGATCACAATGATTCAGCAAGATCCAACCTTATGCTTTAAAGCCAAATCAACATTAACTTTTAACTTTCTTGGCACTGACAATGTCTGTCTGACATCAAGGTGTTGTGATGTGGAGAAATCATCACGATGAGTAAAATGTATACATTGTCTGTCTCCCTGGGAACATGCAATTTTACTTCAGTCTTGCTAAGCTATATCACATTATAAAAACAATGACCAAAAGTTCTCTCCAGAACAGCATTGTGTTTTTGTTTTTTCAAATTTTAAAAGCTCTGAGAAATGAGTACATGTTTACTTAGATAGAAAATCTAGTGGTTTAGACAGAAGTTCAAGTGCTAAAACCATCTTTGAGCATCTCTATGAATTTTTTTTTTTTTGTCTTTTTGAGGCAGGGTCTCGCTGTACAGTTCAGGCTGGCCTTGAGCTCAGTTGTGTAGCCCAGACTGGTCTCGAACTCTCACCAATCCTCCTGCCTCAGCCTCGCGAGTACTGGGATTACAAGCATGCGCCACCATGCCCTGCTCTCTATGACTTTTAACATTCCTGAATATGGAATTATATCACAATCTGTGAGTTTTACAATGAAACAATTTGCAATTTTTTTCATTCTAGGGGTATATAAAATACTCATATTCCTCACAATTTGTATTTTTTAATCCATTGACCCTTTCGTGTCATGAATCATTACCTAATGAATTTGATGATTAACTTAATAAATTAGAGCCTGCATTGAAATACTTGGAAATAAAAAGAAAAATATTGTCATCCTAATAGCCATCTGAACAGATAGAATCTTTCTGAGAAAAGGAATTGAAGCATAGAATTCTTTGAGTCAGATTTAATGGCCCTGATGGACATGGCATTCACTATTTTCAAAAAGCTCTCTTATTGTTTTTAGCACATGAGCACAGTTTGAATGTAAATTTAACAGAGTAATTTAAGGAACTTGCTTGCTATATTAATTCCAATAGGTTTATTTCATTTAGTTTCTAGGCAACAAGGCCAGACTTTACTTGATTTCTGATGAAATGGTTTTATCACTACCTGGTTTCTCTTACATTTCGTTTTCTCTCCCTCATTAGATGTATTATGTAACCCCAGCCTGGAAAAATGGTTATGTATCCCCAGTGCTGAGCAGTACAGCTCAGCAGAAGAGGACATGCTTACACCATGCGAGGCTCTGTATTCAATTGCTAGGGTCAGAAATATTTAGATAAATAATTTGGAAGATTTGATTTCCTGGACCAGAGATCAAAGGTGTGGTATGTTTTCAATGACCCATGCTGAGTCTTATGTCTACAACTGGGGTCATTGTCAGCAAAATTCGGAGAGCAGAGTGTACATATTTTAAAAATATTCACTTATACCCCCCCGTCCCTCCCACAGTCTATATATGAATCATATCCTTAGGATGCATAAATATGTGTAAGTTTTAAAGTGTATTGTACATATTATATTAATACTATATATTATATACATGAAATAATAACTTTCAAATAAGATTAATGTGAAAGAATCATTTTAAAACATAGTGTTACAAAGTAACATGAAGATAAGAATCAAAAAGTTTAGAAATATATGAAACACCACAATCTATATGCTATTAAGTCAGAACACGAAAGAACTGTCAACAGAAATAAAATAAAATTGAGTATTTATAGTCATGATAAAAATGAATCAAGTTAATAACAGGCTCTAGTTAGCTTTTAATCTTCTCAGTGAGAAGCTACAAAACTGTTACATCAAGCATTAACACGTGAAATTAATGTCACTTCCTTTGAGCATGGCAAAGAAATGGCAGCATCGCTGAGAAGAAAGTGCTATGTATAAGGACAGACTGGTCCACACAGTGAAATTAGCTTTACCTGGAAAGGAAATGAAGGTGGCTATGGTAAGCTTATATAAATAATGTGAGCTGAATTGATTCGTAGTCAACCACAGCTTTATCAATCTTGTGCAGTAACTACCAGTGTGCGCGCCTCTTGACATTGCGTAGCCCTAATTTTCAAGCAAAGAAAACTTCTCTGCTCTGACTGTTAATGAAACACATCTGACATGGACTTTTACTCTGCCTGGAAGTGCAATGACTTCAAAAGATAGTGATGCAAATGCTTATTATAACTAAGCACAGAAAGACTTGGCTAGCAGTTCAGTATCACCTTTGTTTCTGAACTTTCTACCAACAAAACAACTAATGAAACAAGATATAGTTTACATGACTTGCAGAAGTTGGACTTCTATCCTGTGAACAAGGAATAAGATTTGTTTTCTAGGTTGCCTGTCTTCCTGTAGTCTGTATTGTGGAAATTGCTTACTCCTTCAAACTTTGGCTTTAGAGCTCTTAGAAATTGCATGGCAAACCTGTGCCTCCTGGGAACATGCAAAACTGCAGTCAAACACAAACTCATACTGTACCATCATTTTGAGATCTGAGGCTTCGGGAACTGTGTCATAGATATTTCCCATCACTTACAAGTTGCTGGCATATAGTACATAAGTTAATATTTAGAGAAGAAATACATAATCAAATGAAACCCTGCAGGAATAAATAAAAAGGGCAAATTGAGAATGGTCTCCACGTGGGTAGGTAGGATGTGTTTTCTAGTGTAATTTGTAATTGGGTTATAGATTCCATGAGGGATTTTATTAGGTGTTATCTTGCAAATATGAGACATGATGTAACTATAGTGTCCATGGGTGTCTTATAAAATGTACTATTTTAAAACTGTTGCCACACATGGCCTTTCAAATACTCCTGCTCACCGTGGTCACATGTATTCCATCATTCTGGCCACTTTCTGAAGCAGTTCTGAACATTCTCTTGCATGAGTGTCTTGTTGCATGGTCGTGGGTGCCTCAATGTCCTGAATAGATTCAAGATGTGGATCCCTCTGCTCTTTTTCCTTTTCAGGAGGATCTGGAAGTTCCCCAGTTCCAGATGTGGTGAATAAAGGAATGGGGACACACTGATGTTTTTACAATTCTGCCATTCCGCAGGGTGGGAGTGACCAGCGGTGCTCACCTTATTTTTTCCTCACACTCAACCTATCTTTTCCTCATCTCTTGTAAGGTCTCTTAGAAAAGCAAGCTTGTGGAAGGGCTTCAAACAGTGCTAAAAATGATGAGAAAGCGAAGAGTGGATTGCATAGTTCAACAGATTAGAGCACCTGCAAGCAGGCATAGGGAATAAGGGTTCAATCCCCAGGGCCTGCCATGCCAGCCCCAGCCCCAGGGTGCACTGAGATAGCAATTGAGACTGGGTGTCATGGCATGCACCTGTAATCCCAGCTCTTGGGAGGCTGTAAACAGACAGATCTAGTAGTGAGACCAGGAGCACCCTGTAGACCCTTCCTAAATAAATTATATATATATATATATATATATATATATATATATATATATGGTCTGTGTGGGGAAAGTATGACAATACGTCTTTTGTCATAATGATGCTTACAACTCAAGTATTCATATTTCTCAGTTACCTCTTGTGATACAGATTTAGTATTGGAAAAGCAGGAAGCTTGGTAAAGTCAGAAATGACAGTGCCGCAAGGAAAGCGATGCAGGGAGAAACTGTCACCTAGGTGCTCCAATTCTGGGATCCAATTTTCTTACAGCCTGAACTTTACCTCTCTTCAGCTCTTGAAAGTCCTTGTAAATCTTTTCAATTACCTCTTCCTTTTCACGTGTAAAAAATTGAATAGATGCAGCTCGTTGCAAGGAGAGGTTCCTTGTACACATGACAAAGTAGTTCTCATATATACTCTAGTCCAACTTTTCTTTCACCACTTGAGGTGGAGTGATTAATTTCCAGTTTCAATATCTCCGTGAAATTCACATTTTACCAAGTGAGCCTCGACATTTTGTACCAATCCTGATATTCAAAACAGAACAAGAAAGACAATGCCTGCAAAAGGCAGAAGAGTACAAAACAAAGAGATTATAAAGGAGAGGGGAAAAAGAGGGAGGGCTGCCTCAGGGAACAGAGTGTGCGAACATCTTTATTTGCAGCCTCGCTGCTAGTGTCCAGACAGGAATGGAAAGGTACACTAACAGGGAGAAGTCGTGACTGACTGAAAGCAGTCTAAATTGGAAATTCCTTGTGCTATTCAAGCAAAGCATCAGGTACAGACTATGTATATAGTGAGCTCCAAGACTGCATCAAGGGATGGATAGCTAGCAACTAGGCACAAGCTAGAATGTGGTACTTAGGATGAGGGAAGTAACTGAAAGAGCACATTCCGTGCTGAGGTAGTGGCAGCCCAGGTGAGGAGAGGAATCTTCCCCACCCAGGGAAAGGCTGGCCACAGCATTCTCCCATGAGCACTGGCGCTGCTTGGGAACCAAGGCTTAGCTCTTGCAGATAGGTGATGTGACCAAAGCCAGCTGAGTACAGATGAGCATTGTCATGGAAACGCTGGCTGGACTCCTCTGGGTAAAACAAACAGGAAACAGGTTCCAGCAGAGTCCGGGCTGGAAGCTGCCTTGAGTAACTGCCTCAGCCCAAGTACAGAAAATCTATGCATTTTCTGTAATCTCAAAACGCGAGTGCCAAAGGAAAAGAAAGGCGGTCATTTATAAACATTAGAGTGGTTCCTGTGACAAGCGAGTGTGATAGGATAAATCTAAACTCTGAGATTGGGTCAAGGACATTACCATCGGGCCCAAAGAAAGCTCCGCTTTGAAGTTAAGGAATCCCAATGGGACAAAAAAAGCAGTCTGAACAAATAAGTCATCCATGAGTGCTGCTAAGTGGGGTTTTGGTTGGAGGGTTGGAGGCTGAGAGAGCTTCTTCAGGAACAAGAGGAAGGCTAGGTGTGAGTGTTCCCTGACACAGTGTTTCTCCATGCCACTTTCAGTTCTGCCAGTGAGAGCTGTACTGGCCACCAATGGGTTTCTCAGAGAGCAACTTTGCAAATATTTGGCCCGCCTTTTGGACCTACATACAGATGGTGCAAGAGACAGGTTTTAATGGATGGTCTGGATGGTCTGGCTCCTCTCTCCCCTGTATGGGAGAACTTTAGGTCAACTGATTTTAATTAATTCAGCCACTAACTGAACTAGCCAAGTTCTCAGCCACCAACAGAGAAGAGTGCTCAATCCCCTGCATGCTCTTAGGAGACTCTCTTAATAGAAGTGGGGCAGAAGAAAATGAAGAAAATTAGGCTAATTTAGACTCGAGAACAAGTACAATCACATTGAGGAATACCAGATTGAGATTCTTGCCATTTTAGGGAGGGTGGAGCTTGTGTGCTTAGAAGAGGTCATGAGCACTTCTGACCTGTGCATCTACAGTGTCTGGACACATTCTTCCACTCCAAGCACTGTGTCACAGGGTTTTCTTCAGTCTTGTTTCTGTTCTGTCATTAACTGGAAAGAATCTACCTATAGCCTCTCTCCCTTTCCATTCAAATTCCCTTCTACACCTTTTTACTTTACCTCTTCTCATGCCTCCTCATAAGTCCCTTTCTTGCCTACTTAATGGTTGTGCATGAATGCTACTCTTCTTAGAACATTTTTCCTTTCTACTTAGAGTGTCCTATAGGGTGCATTGTGCAATCCACCATATTTGAAGGTAAACTGTCCATTTTGTGTCCATAGTCTCTCTCAGTCGCTGCAGGATTTTCACTCACCAGATCTAGTTTTTGATCATTTGATCTCAGCTTTCTTCTTGTTTATTAACTGGATGCAACTGCCTTGCAGATGATATAACATTTTAGTTTTCTTTCTTCTTGCTTTCTGTTGGAGAAGAAATATAAAAATGCCCAGACACAAATGACAATGTAAATACAATATATCAAACTGAGATATAATGAAAGGAGTTCTGAGGTGGAAATTTGTAGAAATGTGATCTACATTATAAAAACAGAGCAATTCTAAACAAATACCCTAATGATACATTTTAAGTAAGACCTTCTGAGATATGGAATGGGGTGAGGAGATATGCTTAATGGACAACTGAGACAAAAATTGTAAAGATATGTTATAGTAAGGCACTCATTCCTGAAAAAATTAGAAAATACATTAAAAGTTGCAAACATGAACTATAAAAATAACTGATGACTAACAAACTAACTAAATAAATTAATGAAGGAGACTCAGACTCTTGACAGACAGATTCAACATGTGAAAGAAAGATATGGACTGCTTTACTTAGAGCAAGGAAGAAAATGTGCTGAGACAAGTTGATTTGCATAGGGCCATCATGCTACGTTTTTGCCTTATTGTATCCTTGGAGAAATGAATGAAATATACTGACCTGAAAATATTTGGTTTGTCTCTGGACAAATGTCTGTACCACAGACTCTTGTAATTCACCAAAATATACTAAGATAATAACTGGTAATAAAATAAGAAAACCAAAGAACTGCTAAAAAAGAGAATTTAGAGTTGTGAGGTAAGAAGACAATAATTACTAGCTGTACAGATTCAATGAATGCAGAAGTACTCTAATGGGAGAGATGTCTAACGTAGAGTCCCTAAGTCAGGAGTGACTATTAAAGCTATTAAAGTATGCATCACTGCATACACAAACACACACACACACACACACACACACACACACACACACACACACACACACAGAGAGAGAGAGAGAGAGAGAGAGAGAGAGAGATAAAGAGAGAGACAGAAAAATACTGGAGCTTTTCAGTTCTAGTCAATTAAAATTTACAATCTGGCTGGTCAATAAGAAACAGAAGAGAGATATCAGGATCCACTCATGTTAATGAATACAGTTTTAGAATTTTTCCCGAAAAGCCACATAAGAAGAGCCAGGTGCAATCTAACCTTGGGTGGAAAATCTGATTTACAGAGTTTAAAAATTAATATTCAGAATGTCTAGTTTAAGTAAAATCTTCTAAGCATGAATACAAGTAAGGAAATGTAAAATATGCAGAAAAATAATAATCAATAGGGATTCTGCCTAAAGAAACCATGTTTCTAAACAAAATCTTCAAATCAGTTATTTTAGGTCATACTCAACTAACTAAGTGACATGATGTATAATAAACTAGAAGAAAGGACAAAAAGTTTTACTCTATAAAAAAAGTTAATAAATGTAGATTTAAATAAAAAAAGATTCTGGAGATAGAAAATAGTATAACTCAAATGGAAAGTGTAATAGGAGGCTGATACCAGGTGTGGCCACGCAAAAGCAATCAAATCAGCAATGAGCAGGTAAGTGAACTGCGGTATACACATTTAATGAAATAGTTTTCATCATACAGGTGGTAAAGAACTTTTGTAAGTTTTAACATATATTACTCTGAAAATATTATATTATCCGATACAATTCTGACAGTTTTCATCCAAAATATACAAATAACTAATGATTGACAAAGAACTGTGGGAGGATTAATTTGCAACTACTTGATAGCACAAAGGATTTTATTAGTTCACCATGAAAATATTTGAGCATTACTGATTCTAATCACACAACCTAGTTAGTAAATATGCTACTACAAAATATCACTTTGAAGTTGGTGAATATGTAATGCAAGTATATTTAATGGCAATGACATCATTTTCAAAATGAGCCCTAAGACTTCTTGATGCTGTGTAGTAAGGCGTGAAGTGAAGGGAACATGAAGTCAGAGAGTGCAAAAGATCTTTTTTCACATACAACCAATGGTCACCGTTTTCCAGCTATAGAATTTCCTACATACTCCTGGCAATGTCTCTATCAGGCCAAGACATTGTCACAAGGACAATACTGCACTATTAAAATAGGAAACACTTTTGTAATTAAAGACGTATTTCAGTTTAACATGCTTGAAAGAATTGTTCATTGTACAATAAATATGTGGAAATTTAGAATAACTTAATTTGCCATTACTTATTCAAAAACAGGAAGGTCAATAAAATAACAGATTTAAAGCATGTTAACTAGGCTCTCCAAGAGATCAAATATTCCAGAAACATTGTTGAGAAAATGAATTTGTCTGAAGATTCAAGAAAACCGAGTAGAGGTAGATTTTCTTTTTGTTTTTCCAGGTGAAGGAGAAATGAGTCATTGAATTTGGACAAGTCCTATCAACCAAGTATCAGCAAGTCATTCATCTATAGCATATTCTTCAAGTTTCTAAGGGTCAGGGCTGGTGAGCTAGCTCAGTGGAATACATTCCTGCTTAGGCAAGTACAGGGGATAGGATTCGATCCCTGGCATCACATGCCACACACTGGACCCATCCCTGAGCTCACTGAGCCAGCAGTTGAATCTGGGTGTGGCAGAAGCCTGGAATCCTGGTGCTTGGGAGGCTGAAAATGGAAGCATCGCTATGAGTTTGAGCTGTGCATTGAGGCCCTGCACACACACACACACACACACACACACACACACACACTAAACGTAAATAAATAAGTTTCTAAGAAAATATTTTGGAAAAGTCAGTAATAGGTACACAAATGTTCAGAGTTTTCTTTCTTTCTTTCTTTCTTTCTTTCTTTCTTTCTTTCTTTCTCTCTCTCTCTCTCTCTCTCTCTCTCTCTCTCTCTCTCTCTCTCTCTCTCTTTTCTTTCTTTCTTTCTTTCTTTCTTTCTTTACTTTTTGGTACCGGGATCAAACTCAGTCTCATGTAAGTTTTCACTTTTGAAGTAATTTTCATTTGTTTGATTTCAGTAAATATCTGAAATGTGTGGTGTCTACTCATTAAACAGACCGTGATATGGGGATCTAATGTTCAGGTGTCACTATTGGTACATATATGGATCAGCTGTGAATTTACTCCATATTTTAAATAACTTTAATTTTGTCAAATATTTGAATTATCTACTGTCTCATTTTAGTAATGAAAAAAAATATACCAGAGAAAAGTTAATAAGTGAATAAAATGCATGAATAGATGTTTGTTAGGAAGTAATACAACCAATAGGGGCTGGCAGCTAGCTCAGTAGAATAAGCGCTTGCCTGATAAGCAAAAAGGCCTGAATTCAATCTCTTGTTCATAAAAAAGGAAAGAATACAGCCAGTATTGTCAGATTCAAAAGCCACTATCATTGTTACTGTTAAAATAGATATTCATAATAAAATGGAAGTTTTCTTCACCACATGCGTGAGCTTGCTATCTTGTAAAATTGAAGATCTGGAAAGGTTTGATCATGTATTACATACTTCACAGCACTGGCTGTGGTTATTTAATATACATGACAAAAATTTTTAAAAAAATTTCTCAGTCTTCAAGTTTTACTTAGAAAATATTTCAAAAATAAGCCTTGAGTCAAAGGCATTTTAGTGCATGTTTATTCACTAAAAACAAACTGTACTTTAACAGAGAAAAACTGATTCTGCATAACGCAGGGAATTCATGAGGAACTCTTCTTTTCATCTGTTCCTATGACTTTTGTCACACGAGCATAATTAACTATAAAAAGAAAATTTTTGTATAGCGTGTTTTATGAGAACCTGAAAAGAAAGCACTAGAAGATTGTCATCCTAGAAATCTATTTTAAGACTATTTAAATAAGACATCTCAGATAATTATACTGTAAAAAGTATCTTTTTCTATCTTTAGGCAACATTTTAAGTAAGAAATTCAGAGCAAAACCATCAAAGTCAGTAGAAATAAAATGTGATCATTTTTACAATGATCCTGGAAGGAAACTACATAATGGGTGTGAAATGAAAATTACTTAGGGTAGGACGGATGAAGTAAGCATGACTTATTATATTGCCAGTTTGATAGATGAATATGTAATAGAAATTAAAATTGCCATTAATTGCAAAAAATGACCCCTCCTACTCAGCTTAAAACGAAAATTTATTGAAATAACATTACTAAAATTTAACTGCTCATAATCTTGTCTGTGAATCAAAATGACTTGCAGAGAAGACGATACCAGTTCAGTCTCAACAGAACATTAAGTGTTGTGGCTCTAATATTGTACACATTGTTGAAAACTGAGTTAAATGTAAAGACATTAGCAATGTAGATGTCCCAGTGTGAAATCATTGGCATAGATAAGAACATCATTACTGTCTAATAACTACCATTCTGCTAAAATTGCACAAGGTGGATGTCCACATGATGAACATTCTTGTTCTATTAATACTGTCATGATCTTGTCTGAAGAATTTCCACAAGAAGAGACCAGTAAATTTTAATTGTCTACTTAGAGAATCTAAGCATGCATAATTTAAAGGCTGCTGAAGTAGACAAGATTTTAATATCTTTACTCTTAAGAGCACATTTAATAGATAGCAATAGTGTGCTTTAAGCAGGACATATTGAGACAGCAAAATTTAAAGATACTTGGTAAAAATCTGAGTTTCAAGTAGAAAGAGATATTGTTTTAGTGTATGCCTGAAATCTTGTTATATGACACATTCACATTAAAACATTGTTTGCAGTTTATCTAAAATTCAAAACTTTCTGTGTCTGCCTTTTCTCTATCATACCTAAATTCAGATTAAGATAGCAAAATAATGGGCATAAACTAAGAATACGAGTCTCTAGGTGCCCAATCCACATTTTATTTGCTATAAGCTCTCTGCATATTTTTAAATAGACACTTCTGAATGTTCTTGGGAGGCAAGCATATAAATCTCATTCTTTCAAAAAATTTGCAAGATTTTGTAAAATAATTATGTTTATGAATTTCATATGATCTGTCATAATTATTTTGGTTGGTAAAACAAGAAAATTGGTGGGAGAATAAAGTAGTTAATTTTACTCCTTACGAAGCTCTTGAGAAAAGCACCTCTTCATAAATAAAATACATTCTTTCACTGAAACAGTTCATAAAATCTTACATGGATATCATGCAAACTTTTATGTGACTATTATTTTTATACTGATACCTTTGAAATAATATTTGGCTAAAAATCATTCAATATTTGATCCCTTATTAGGTTTTCCTAATGTATGTATAATTTTAATACATGAAAATGTATTATTTTCTTCATTTAGAAGGGAATTAATAATGGTAAATTTAAAATAAATAATTTTTGAGCTCAATGAAAATAGAGTTTAAATACCTTATAAAGACCAGTTTGGAATTACCTATTGATTTCATTGACGTAATGAAGTGAGTATTACTTGATCACCTCTGACATCGAAAAATGTAATCAGATATTTTCTGTTGAAAATGAATGGCATTTGTTTTTCACGAATGCTTATAAAATTGATATTTTAGGTATTTTATTTTATAATATATTTTGAAATCATAAAAGGCAAAAAAAGATATTTTCTCAACTAGAAAATTCTTCGCTGAAGATATTGGTACAAAAATATATATAAATATAAAATTATATGTATACTAATTATATTTTCATGTACAACTATATGTAAGCTTTTATATTTATACAAAATGTTGATTCATTACATTTACTATTTTACATAAAGAAAAATTAGCAAAGCACAAATGATCTTCTAAAATTTGTAATGCTTTGTGAAGAATCATTGATCTTTAACTAATAGTATTGTAAATCCTAAACCACTTTTGTCAAATACATAATGAACTAGGGGAACTGTTTACCATGTGTCTAAATTAATATTGCAAAAAGATGATATATTTACATCTATATATCCATTTTCAATATTTTATTTTTATTGCTATCTGTATTAAAAGATCCTTACTGGATCGCAATATAAAGCCTGAAGTTTTATCAGTCACTTGGGATAGATGGCTATGGATCCATAAAATCATAGTAGATAAAAAATAAAAATTATTCACTGAAAGTGTAGGACAAACTTACTGGAGGGTGATCACCTGCTATAGGAGAATCTTGCTTCTGATTTTCTCCTTCCAATTCTAAGTGAACAGACAAGTCTCAGATGGATGTTGTCTGCCTTTCACCCTCTGGAAACAGTGGTCAGGTTAATAACTTGACCCAAATCTTAGAAAGAAAATTGAAGCCACTCTTCCACTTGGTTTAGACAGTGACCAGGAAAAAAAGGTTATTATAAGCAATGTAATGAAGACTATAACATTTTTGTCATGACCAAATCTATCACTGGCAGCCCTAACTTCACCTGAAAATCTGAAACCTTCCTTAAATGAAACAAGTTAATGATCCTGTAGCCAATCCTCTGTTTAGGTGTGAAGAAGGAAATATTGGTCCAGAAGACTCTAGTAAATCTTTCTGAATACTCTTTTTATTTTCATTTTTGGCATTATTTGCTTCTTGATTTGAGGGATTAAACACAGAACCTCATATATGCCAACCACATTCTTTATCACTGAGTAAAACCAATCCCCACGTTATTATTTTATAGGCTTAACCACAGAGTAAACTTTTCCATTATAATTCACCACTAAAGTCATAGAATTGGGTGTGAACTTCTGTGTTCAGTTATTAGATCTTGTTGCTGTTTGAAAAATGCTGTGTTATTAGGCCTAAGAGGGATATGTTTGTTCTTTGTATGAAGAATACATTACCGGCATTGTCTCAGTGAAGATGTGATGGAAAGGGCAAAGCATGACCCAGTGCACAGATGGTTCTACATGAAATACGGGCATTACTATTAGGAATACCCTTTATGCATGAGAGCTGTACCATGGGAAACCCTGAGGAACAGGGTCTATGGAAAGAAACTGCCAGAATAGAAATATGTGTCTAATATGGGCGAGGCAGATGATGAAAAGAAAACAAGTAAACCTTGTTAAAAATAAAACCGAAAAATTCGTGACAGTTATCTGGGAATTAATATTATAACTTTCCCAAGAAAAAAGGCAGAAGAGTTGGCATCACTGATTGTGTTGATCACGTTGAGCCAGTTCGCAGATGGAGGAGAGTCTTCCTCCTCACTGAATAGAACACATACTATAGATGCAGATTTTCCTTCTATGTCTGTAACACAGCTTCCAGAACCATCATTCACAGACACAAAGTTGTGTTGTCCATTTCCGTGTTATAAGAACATCATTGGTTCTGACTAGATAAGTTATTTGGTATGAATAAAAGACAGCAATAGATTTGACAGGCAAAATTAACTTGTCCCTTAATGTTTCACATTACTTTGAAGCAGCTGTCTCAGTGGAGTGGAGGGATGGTCTGTGATAATCTGGAAATTTTCAGAACGACTATTTCATTTTGGAGACAAAAAACCAACTGATACACACACACATTTTGGGTCAGAGATTTAGTGCATGGTCAGCTGGCTTCAAGGCGAAGGTTGGGTGGCAGGGGAGGACAGTAGGGAAAATAACCACTTAGCCCTTGCCAGTGGGCAAGCCGAGGGGAAAGGAAAAAGGAAAAAAAAAAAGGACAACCATTCACACTTTGATGGCACATTGTCTTCGACAAAGCTCCAAGCAGGTCCCATTCCTACCAGTACTTTAAGCTCCTAAACTCATCCATAGATGAATTTACTGATGGCTAAAAGATCCCATGATCATATGACGCCTTATGTACATTTTAGGGGTATCTTAGCTCTAAAACATAACATTCAGCCCTTGGTACTTACACTCCCACCTATCTCATTACGTGAAAATACATTTTGTACATAATTAAGCATCACCAAAGTTGGTGTTCTGCACTAGTAAAAGGGTCAAGCTCAACATCTTTTATGAGACACATGGGGAAAAAAAAGCTAGGTGTGAATTATAAAAGTGCAAATCACCCTAGGAGATAACTCAGCATCTCGAGTGCATGTCTGGCAAGTGCAATGTCCTGAGTTTGATCCTTGGCAAATAAATAAATAAATAAATAAATAAATAAATAAATAAATGGAATATTGCCAACAAGGTACCAGTGGTGCATGGTACTTATTCCTATTTGAAAAGAAAGAAACTGAGAATTGCTGTGGTGGCATGTGCCTGTAATCCCAGCTCTTGGGAGGCTGTAAACAGGTAGATCACTACGAACCTAATCTAGTAGTGAGATCATGAACACCCTGTAGACTCTTCCATAAAATACTGATAGAGAGAAAGAGAGAGAGAGAGAGAGAGAGAGAGAGAGAGAGAGAGAGAGAGAGAGAGACAGAGACAGAGACAGAGACAGACAGAGACAGACAGACAGAGAGAGAAATTGAGTGAAAAGGAATGGAACTAAAGGAAGCTCAAAGTTTATTGAGCTCAAAGTTCAGGGGAAAAAATCATACTGTGGTTCCAGGGCTACTACCTAGATCAACTCGTGAACAGATGTGCGTTCCACAGGACAAGAGCAGCCCTGCTTATACAGCCTGCTGCTTATAGACCTAATCCCTTCCTCAGGGTGAATTTGCTCACTGTCTTCTTTGCCCAGAAAATGTCCTATGTTCTGTACTCTCTAACTTCCTGGGTTATGAACTTCACTTTTTGATTTACACTTGAAGCTTCACATACTACCATGTTATGGACCCACTGCCTAGCCACTCAGGTACTCCTTTAAGATACAGGTGCAAGTCCCCATGATATCATGTGCTGGAACTCTTTATGCTTTAAAATAAGCACCATGTGATTGATACTAAGATCAGGTGACCTTAGTTCAGACCAAGGTCAGACTCACTTCCATCATGTCTGATCAACCCAAATGAGTAAGCGCTTTCATGAAACAATTTTCTAGTGTCCTTCCTCAAGCAGTATGTGGAGGTTCTTTCTTCAAATAGAAAGTTTACATATTGGAACTCTGAAACCATGCATGGTTGGTGGTCTTGATGATGTCTGTGATGCCCTCAAGCTGTCTCATTGGTGATGTAATATAAAATATCTTATTTATTTTAAATCTAAACATTTGACCAACCATGGATGCCATGACCTCAACTTCACAGATACTTCCTCCTGTGGAAAATGTAATCTTCTCAGAACTTAAGTCAAATATTTGCTCCTTCTTCTCAGAGGAAGAAGCTGTACCTAGGCCACAGCATGATATTAGTATTTTTGAAAAATTTCCCACTAGATCAATCAGGCATTTTGTTTGCTTTTTAAGGAAAGTAGAAAGTAGTAGAAAAAATGAAAAAGGATTAAAATAACACAAAATTTCACTAAACAAAATAATGTTAGTTTCACAGTATTTGTTGTACTGTATAGTGTTATCTTCAAATTAGTTATTTTTATTATCAGATATATGCCTAAACTTAGAAAAAAAGAAAAAAATATATACACAGAGAAAGAGAGAAAGAGAGAGAGAGTAAGAAGAAAGAAAAAGGAAAAAAATTGAAAAAAGAACACAAAAAATTATGGGTAAACTGCTCTATTGCACAGACCAGCAATCTCCTTCGAATATTTAAAACGTGGGCAAAACATAGACAAATTCTGAGCCACAGAATAACATGCATGGGCTCAAAGCCAAGTGCCAATTTCCGCTCTTGCTCCCAACTCCAGGTTCCTGATCCTGACCTTTGCCGTCAGCTCTTCTGTAAGCATTTTTATCATCGGAGGACTAATCAGCATCTCTAAGCTAGCTGAACTGAGCAGTGTTCTTGGGCATCCCTGGCCCACATTTCTAAAATCCTCCAACTTCCCCAGAAAAATAACTTCAATGATTTCTGAGTGACACGATGAAGTACAGTCACGGTAATGATCCCATTCTTAGTACCTAAATATACCATAACCACTCACTTGCTGAGATGCATTAGCTAACTAGGTACTGCAGTGCAAAAGAAGAGAGATCTGTTTGTGCTTCCATCTCAGCCGTGGTCAGCTGGCTATCAGGTGGCATGGACAGCAAGGCAGAGGAAATGGTGCAACCTATGGCAACAAGAATCAGTTTAGAGAAGTCTGAGCCAGAGACTAAAGCACACCCTTGCAGGTGGTAATTCCAGCGACTCAGATCAGGGGTCCAGTGGCCTATCTACTAGATTCACCATTTAATCCCAGTTTGAATTCCTGGACTCTTCAATGTATAAGTTCATTGGTAGATTAGGTCAACCCAGTCCAATGACCTGCTCAACCTGTGAGAATGCGGGGAACTGCCCCAACTCTGCAGTGTTCTACAATTTGTGCTATTGTACAGCTCAGTACAGAAGAGTGATTCTTTATTTCAATATATGTAATACACAGAGTCTCACTACGTAGATCTGACTCATAGTGATTCTCCTGTTCTCAAACTCCCAAGTGTTGGGATTACAGCTGTACACCACCTTGTGGAGTCTAAATCTGTGTCTCAGTGTGCTCTGGGAACAGGACCAGTATGACATACTGGGGACGGAACTCCAGTCCTTGTGTCTCCCTAAGTAGGACCTTTAATCTGTTGAGCTATCTGGCTGGTCCCGAGTAGGGTGATACTTGATACAGAATCTTCAGGAAAGAATGTCCCGTGCTTAGAAGGTAGAGATGAACACAGCATTGCCCTCTGCAGACACGTGAGACGAGATAGAGAGGATAAGGCAGTCTCGGTTTTCCTCTCTTTGACCTGCAGATTAGGTACCATGCCACAGACTCCATCAGATGTAGAGCTGACAGCCTTGCACATACAGCTGCTCTAGACTCCCTGCATGGTCCGTTGGAGCCGGTGGATGGGCCTCAATGTCCTGGGTTTCCCTGCTAGTGACCATGGCTTCCTTCACCACACGTGGAGATTGCCAAGAGCACGCCGGTGGCATCTGCCATTCTGCAACTTCTCTTATTTTGTGCCTTAAAGACATTAGCATGACTCGGGGAATTCTGCTTTCAACTCTAAAATCCCTTTTCTGTAAGTATTGAAGCAATTTGTCTTTCCTGATCAAATGTTTATGGATATAGCCCTAAAGTAGAAAACAAACAGAAAAGCAACTGACTTTTTTCTTCATTATCTTAAAAACTTATTGTATGCATGGATTCATTTGTTTCAGATAAATCACTTGTTTTCTGGCTATAGATTGTTGCTTCATCATTTTGAAAGCATCAATATAATTCAGCACAGAAATTCTAAGAACAAATATATATCATACAAGGAGGTTTGGATGTGAGTATACAGTTAATTTCAATATAGAAGATTGACTCCATCCTGTCTCCCCAAACTGCAAACCTCCTGCACTGCATTGACTTCATCCAAAAGAGAGACAGGCTCAGCTTTTATAAGAAGAAGACACATTTTACTAGAAAAAAGAGTAGGATTTCTTTTGCTTTTTCCTCTTCTTCTGGGTGTGGGGGTACCAGGAATTGAATTCAGGACTTCCCACTTGCCAGGTAAGTGCACTGCATCACTGAGCTAAATCCCCAGACATAGGAATTTCTTTACTTCCAATATTTATTTGAAAATCAAGCGCTACTTTTTGCAGTTAGTGTTCAGTTTGTTAAATAACCAAAAATTTAAAACTATTATGTGATATCTACTACAGACATATAAATAAAAAGTGCCTTAGTTCTTCTGTATTAACATAAAGAGGCAATCAAAAGGGGTGTAGTGTCATAGTCTTGAAATCCTAGGACTCTGGGAGGCTGACATAGGAGCCTCATATATTGAACAGTTGCCTTGCATTAATAACCTGGTAATCTTTGTCTCAAAACTGAAAAGATAACAATAATGAACATCTAGAGGTATATCTCCGCACAAAGACCCTGTGTCACATGCCTGCAATCCCAGTATTTGTGAGGCTGAGACAGGTGGTCCTTGAGAGTCCAAGGCCAGCCTGGGATGCAAAATGAATTCAAAATCAGCCTGAACTATATAGTGTGACCTTGTCTGAAAAAAAAACAAAGACGGGGGTGGGGAGAGAGAGACAGACAGACAGATAGACAGACAGAGAAAGAGACAGAGAAAGAGAGAGACACACACACACACACACACACACACACAGAGAGAGAGAGAGAGATCAAATGTATTTTATTGAAAGCGAAATCTGCCGAGATTAAGAGATTCCTAGCAGACTGTTTAATCACTCTACTTCTGGGTATTTCTGTGGCATCGTCCTGAGATTATCGGAATCTACCCAGAAAAATAGATGGACTCCACTCCTGTGGGAAGCATGATCCATTAGGCTGATCAACTACACTTACTAAAGATGAAGTCAGCCTGTTTGGAACATCTACTCTGTTTGGGCAGGTGAACCTTCTTACTGCAATTACTTGTCAAACGCAGACTGCAACTTTTTCAGCCTTTGCACACAAACTCTCACCACCAATTCTCCAGGGAAAATCCACACGTGGGACTAAGACTGCCCTGTACCTCTAAGTCTTAGTTCTTAGACTTCCAGCTGTCTGGAGTAAGCAGTTATTAAAGCCTCTGACACTGCAGCTGGAACACCATACTGTGGGCTCTCCTGTCTCTTATGCTGTGTGTAAATCTAATGATATCTCTGTATCTATTTCATTGACATACTTATATCTGTACCTTTTGCATAGTCTACATGGTTTATACATCCGTTGCCTCTAGGGAAGCCTAACTAATTCAGATCTTGGTAATGAGATTGAACCTGCTGCTGTGACTATAACTACGATGGGTTTCAGAAATCTTGAAGAGGGGCCTGGCGGGATGGCTCAGTGGTCTAAAGCGCCTGCTTGGAAAAGCTTGGGTGGCTTCAGGGACTGCGGTTCAATCCCCGGCACCACATGCTGCGCCAGCCCTGCCCTCAGGGCAGGCTGAGCCGGCCATAAAAAATGAGTGAATAAACAAAGGTTCTAAAACAAGAAAAAAATAAATAAAATTTTTTTTAAAAAAAAGAAATCTTGAAGACTGGTTATGGGAGGGCTTTGAAAAATTTTGGAGATTTGGGTTAGTAAAGCTGCAGAGTGCTCAAAACATAGTCTGATCTATAGTTCTGGTCAGAGATCAGAAGAACAGATTTTTGAAAGGAATAGTGACAGTAAAGATCAGGATCCTGAACTTTCAGTTTTGTATCAGGACCCAGTTGGGAATTAAATTACAGATCATAAATATTATGTGACATTTGAGAAAAAATTTTTCTATATATTTTCTGTGACCTGGTACATACCTAGGAGTTGGAGGTAAGATCTGTACTGAAGTATATGCTGGTGAACATCTTACAGCACAGACACTGTCATGTGTACGTCTGTTTTGTTTTGTTTTGGCGGGGAAGAAACAGGTTTATAGTGAGAATCAAAAGTGAAAAAGCAGAACCAGATTATTTCAATATTTAATTTTAAATTATTTCAAAATTTAAAGTTAGAACCAAATGCAATGATGAAAGTAAAAACATTGCAAGTGGCTGAAAAGATTAGTGCCTTTAGAAAGAATGCACTGATCCAGGACAAGGGAGACAACTTGAGAAAACATCAGAAGAAGGTAGGCCTCATCTATCAGAGGGTCAAAGGTTTAAAGGTGCAGAAGCATAAGCAAGACATTATTTTCGAGTAGATTAATATTGCTTCAGAACAGCCTGGTAGAGAATCATTCTCCAGTGAAGTTCTTCACCATTCTCAGCCATGGAGACATTCCCTGGCCACTGCAACCATAGTGCAGTGGGATCTGGCTAATGCTAAAGCTAGTGAGAGATCTTGATGCAATCTAAATGGTATTTGTTGTTGTTGTTAATGCTGAGGTGCATTGGAGACCCTAGAAATTCAAATAGCATAAATGAGGCCTATCAGCCTAGTAAAGGTAGAGACTTTGAATATAGACACTGAGGTAGCAAGGCCATTGGAAATACTCATCTCAACACCTTCTCCCTCAGATCTCAGATGGGAGAAGGTACATGCCTCAATGCTTGCCCATGTAGATTTCACTGTTTTGTTTTGTTTGTTTGTTTGTTTGTTTGTTTTGTTTTGGGTTTTTTTAAGGGAGGATTGAACTCAGACCCGCGTGCTTGCCAGGCAAGTGCTAATTCTACTCAGCTATCTCTCCAGCCCTTTTATTCCATTTTTATTTTCGCCCATTTTCTATTTTCTCATCTTTCCCTTTTAACATAGGAATGTTTGCTGGTATCATTATATTTTGAGTAGTGTTACTTGCTTTTTACTTTTACAACTCATCGGTAGCAACCTGCCTTTCATCTGAAAGAAGCTTTCACTTGGAGTTTGTGCAATATTCAAACTCTTAAGACCCTGGGGAAGAGATCATTTTCCTTTTTTATGGAAAGCTAGATCATCATGTGTGTTAATAGCCTCATGTTTCTATGAAAATTAGATGCAGTTTAAAGATCTGTGTCCATCAGGTGACAAGGTGAGAATATGTCAGTTAAGTTTGATTGTCCAAGAGATTTGCTTCAGAACTCTCCAAATGATTAGCACAGCACACTTCTGGATGTGATGGGTGGATCATAGAGTTCTGACCTTGAGCACTAATCTGTTTCCTTCTTTTCTGCACTGTTTTGCTTCTCTGCCTTCTGGCTTCCTTGAGCTGAGCAGGCATCTCCACCATACCCTTCTATTGTGCTGTGTTTGTCTTTAAGCCAGGGCTCCATACATTGAGCTCTTTGTAATCATAAGACAATATGAATTTCTTCTTCTTTGGGTAGTCAGGTACTGTACTGTGGTCACTGGAAAAGTGATCAAGACAGGTGGCTATTGCTCAGGACCCTGAGCATTGTGAGAAATGACAGACTTGTAGGATTAAAGGCCTATGTTCACTATCCCTCCAATGTCTTCTGCTAGAGCTCTTCTATTGAGCATAAGAGAATGTTACACTTCTACTGCAGCATTTCAGCATTTGAATAGCTGAAAGAGAAATTCCTAATGGTAAAATTCAGGGCTCCAGGTCCAATTAGCTTCTTTTTGGACACCTTTCCACCTTATTCCAAGGCACTCATCACCCTGAAAGTTTGTAACAGAGGAAGGTCATGCCCAGTTGGGGTTGGAAGAACTTCTGTATATGTTAACATGGAGACAACAACCTCAGAACACTGTGAGCAGAAACTCAGACTTACAGAAGTACAGTTGTTATTTTGTGGACACCGCTAGGTCCAAACTTTGAGGGTTTCAAGATTCAGTTAAGAACTAGAGTTTCTTTAAAAAAAAAATTTTCTTTAGATAGTTAGAAACATTTTAACATACAAATGAAAATCATTATGAATGCTGATGGAATACACGTGAAGCAATTAATTTTATGAATAAATAATTTTTAAACATGGGTTGTGAGTAAAATCAATTAATGCAATTTTTTCTACTTAAATGCATCCTGCCAGTAATCAAACTAATTTTTGTTCATAGGATAAAATGGTTGCAAAATAAGCCTATCATCCTGAGAATATGAGGTAAGAAACTGCAAATTCAATCCCAGGCTAGATCACTTAACAACTTAGTAGGACCATGTCTCAAAAATTACAAATAAAATGAAACAGTTGAGATGGTGTTTAGTATTTAAGTACAAGTCTTTCCCCTGTATTGATGAAATAATTATAATAAATAGTGTTTTCTCAAACAATTAAAAAAAATCCTGAATTCCAAATGCTGTCTTATCATCATTACCTCATACACTACAATGAGTATGAAGTAGAAACTTACATATTTCATGCTCATTTCCCCCCTCTAGCCGGATTTCCCCTTCTTGTCATTAAGTCTGAATCTCTTCACCAAGAATCTCATCCTGTTGCTCCAAATGCCTCCCAGCCAACATGCATATCTCTCCTCAAGTCCCTTTATAAACTCCACAAGTCTTGGCAATGGACTACTCCATCTTTAGTCCTTTTCTACTATTGTTCTTCCAAGTTAGTGTCTTAAAATGCAAGGCCTTTTGCCTTCTGCCTCCCTAATAAGTTGAAACTCTGAGATCTGGGACACTGAACATTAACAAACAGTATTTCAGCTCCTGAAGCTGAAGTACAAGGTATTTACTTAGAAAGTAAAGTCTTTATAGAAGTGATTTCTGTCTTCACTCTTACATATGGATTTAGCAAAGTGATATATTGTGCCACTACTCTGTTATTATGTGTTAATGCATGAGAATAATAGTGGATTTCAGAACTTTGGTGTAAAATGTGAATATCCATCACTATTCATATCTTTGGTAATCAGAAGTTTGGCTGTTTTGTACCTGGGGAAACTTATGCTTTAAAATATGATCTCAAAATTGAAAATTCAGAGCAGTGCTGTATGTAATTGCACACTCTTTTAACCCCAGTGCATAAGAGACTAAGGCTGGAAGATTATTGTGAGTTTCAGGCTACCCTGGGCTATAGAGTAAGCCGCTGTGAAAAAGAGATAGATAGATAGATAGATAGATAGATAGAGAGATAGATAGATAGACAGATTTATCGAAAGCGACTTTTAATATTTAATTATTTGTCCAATCTTGCATAACCATATCTGTTAATCTGAGCAACAGCTTGACAATAAAAGTAAGTAACATAACAACTTCTATAATCTGCTCCTGCTCTTCTTTAAAAATGTGTAACATATGTATTGTATGTCACTTTGTTTCTACTATTTGTTCTTACTCTTCAAAATAAAATAAAATAAAATAATAAATGTCAGAACTGTCTTATTTATTTATTTATTTATTTATTTATTTATTTATTTATTTATTTATTTTTATGGCCAGTTCAGCCTCTCCTGCTGAACTGGGACTGATGTGGTATGTAGTGCCAGGATCAAACCACGGTCCCTGTGGTTGCCTAATCTTGCCTAAGCAGGTGCTTTGCACCACTAAGACATTTTGCCAGCCACTTCATTACTTTATTATGTCAACCACTTAAATTTTGTGTTTATTTTAAAACATTTCATTCTTTAACTGAATTACTATTTTCAGGTGCGTATTCAACAATTAGTGTTATATTTTGAGTTTAGATGTCACCCCAAAATCTGGTGCAATCATGGAATGTCTACCAGAGTTTATGTTTAATTCACGATCCAATGATGGGATGTAGGTGTGAGTGCTACATCCTTCCTGGAGCAGATAATCTGCATACAAATGTAAGGAAGTAAGAGAGGCTTGTGAGATGCCTCAGCTGCCTCTCCTGCCTTTGTTCTTTGCTGCTTACAACTGCCATGAACGGCTGCCCTCCTCAGTGTGAAACTCACTCTGCCTTTGATCCAGCCAATTATGGACTAAAGCCAGCACAAGCTACCACCTATATAGACATTTCCTTTCTTAATTTTGAGTGTCAGGTATTTTGTCCCGGCATATGGAGAAAAATAACTGAGATATTAGTAATATAATTAGAACTTATTTTTAGCAGAGTAGAAGATAAATGTGAGGCTGGTATTTGTAAATAAAAATTAGCATGTAAAATTGGACTTCTGTACATTAATACAAAAAAATTTTAAGTGAAATACTATTTACTGATAAATTATGTATGCTTCAGCATGTGTATTATGTTAGACATTTTGTATTTCAATGCTAACCATGTATTCATGGATTTGCAGAGCTGTGGAGCTGATGAATCCATGCAACTGCATTACAAACAACACACAGAACGGTTCTGTGGTGGAGCAAAGAAGAGCTGTCAGAGCTAGAGCAGAAATGACTTATCCGTGAATAGTGTATGCTCAAGGAAGAAAACAAAAGGTAACTTTCAAATATACTGAGTAAATATTTTTTTCTAGAAATAAATTCATGGCGATAATTACCAAATGAGTTACATGAACAATGAAATGGTGGTTTTAAAAATGAAATTTGTCTATTTTTATAATGAAGCAATTGTGTATAATGTAGAAAAAGTAAAAGCAATAAAGTATGATAAAATGGATGAACACAAGATTAACTTCTTGGAGGCTTTGTTTTTCACAAATTAGAGAAAACATTTTATGATGCTCCCAAAATGCAAATGAAGAGTCAAGGTTATGTATATCAGATTGACATCTCACTTAAGCCTGGGTAAGAAAACGATATCAGTTGAACAAATGTAGTAGAAATGAATATCCAAGTGTTATAGTTTGCATCTAGGTGTCCTCCCAAAGCTGCATGCTGTAATCAGGCAGAAACTTCTAGAGTTTGAGATTAACTCGTGATCCACTGGGATTATGGGTGATCCACTGGAATTTTAGGTCTCAGTACTGCTGGAATTATGGGTATGAGTGCTACATCAAACCTGGGGCTGATGGTCTGAATGTAACATAAGTGAGATAGAGAAAGATTCTATATTGCCATTGTTGGACTGCTGCCATTGTTGCTGATCCACCACCATGAAATGCTACTTTCTGCCATGTGCCCCTTTGGTGCCACAGGAGTGGGGTCATTGCTGTGGCTAAACTTGACCATGTGGGTTACATGTTTTGGGCAATGACTTCTGAGAAGAGATAGCAAATGTTTGGAGAGATAGTCTTCTTGTGAAAAGCTGCAATAGTTTCAGCTGTTCTGTTTGGGAGCTATTCTGGTCAGAGCTCAGAAGATAAGGCTGATAGAAAGCCTGCTTGGAAAGAGCAGGCTGGGAAGGTTTCTGCTGAGAAGGACTGAATTTGTTGTTGAACTCTTGATGATTTATGTTATTGCTTGGCCCAAAGTTTGTCTGAATTTTGCTCATGTCCATAGACTTTGCTTGAGAGTGAGATTAAGCATGGTGACTGACTAATCTTTTAAAATATATTCCAAAGGAGCCAAATATTGGGGCAGCGGCATGGTTGTTATTGGGGGATTTAGCAGATTTATGTTGAAAATCAAGAGCAATGAGCCAAGCAGGATGATTTAAAATGTGAGATTGGCCAGAAAGGAAGCTCTAGAAAAGCTGTGGACTGCAAAGACAGAGCTGAGAGGATCTCCATGGCCAATAAGGAATAAGGGAATAGAAAGAGTGGCCTAAGGGCATCACACAAGGTAGCAGGTCCCCACCCTTTCAATCTCAGAACTGCAAAAGTCAGGGACTTTGACTTGAGGAAAAAGATGCTGAGCCCCATGGCAGCAGAATGGTGGCAGTGCGCACACTAGGTTTCAAAATGGTGCCAGCTTGAAGAATTTGTTCTTTGGAATCAGTGTCAGAGTGTTCATCAATCCAGGTAGTAGACCTTTACAGTCAAGAGAGGAGAAGCCCTGGCTATTGCTCCAGCTGGCAGGAGGCATCATCTACGTGATGTTGGTTTTAGGCACATTCAGAATGCAGGAGTTGTTCAGTTAAAAAGGATTCCACCTCAATTTCAGAAGAAGGCCTAGGAGGCCATACAGTGTGCCTCTGACATTGTAGTGTGTGAAGCAGAGAATGAGAAGCCAATTTGATAGAAACCCCAGAAGTTGGAAATGCCAGGAACATGAATCGTCTAAGGGAAAATGCAGATGCAGAAGGATCAAAATCAGCCAAAGAGAGAAGCCATGGAGCCACCACCAAGAGTGCTTCAGGGGTGGAGCTATGTAAGGCCTTTAGCCTTCACAATTCAGTGCAGATTGCTTCAGATGCTCCAGTTGTAACTATTGGATTTAAGGTTTGACCTGCTGGATTTTGGACTTGTGTTGGTCCCAGTGTTGTGTAGTCCCCTGTTGTTTGCAGTGTTGGGAATTGTAATGTTCATCTTGTGCCTCTGAATTTTGAATTTTGGATTTGTTCAACTTTTCTTTTGTACAGGGGCTCACAGTTAAGAGCTTCCCTTGAATCTTGGAGGAGAGTTGTGAGTTGGACTTTTCAGCAATGCTGAAACTTTTGGGATTTTGGCAACTCATAGAGATGGACTAAAAGATCTTTTACACAAAGGAATGTGTATAAGACTTGGACATCCAGGGGCCGAATGTTATGGTTTGTGTGTAGTTGTCCCCTAAAATCCACATGTAGTCATGAGATGGAGACTTTTAGAGTTTGGGATTAACTCACGATCCACTGGGATTATAAGTGATCTACTCGGATTATAGGTTTTAATATTGCTGGGATTATGGGTGAGAGTGCTATGCCCAACCTGGAACTGATGTCCTGAATGTAACATAGGTGAGACAGAAAGACAGACTCTCTCTGTTGCTGTGTTGGCCTCCTACCATTGATGGCCTGCTGCCATTGTTGCTGTTCCATCGTCATGAGCTGCTACTCTCTGTCATGTGCCCCTCTGCTTTAGAGCCAGCTGAAGATAGACTGAAACCCCCAGTAACTATGAGCTGAATAAAACTTTCCTTTTCTCATTTTGGGTGTCAGGTATTTATTTGTCCCAGCAAGGAGAAAAGAGTAACTAAGACTCCAAGTTCACGAAAAAAACAAAAAAACAAAAAAAAAACATCTCTTCCACCAAGACATGCTAAAACGGTAACTAAGACTGGGCAAAGTGTCCCATGCCTGTAACCCCAGTGTTTTGAAGGCTGAAATAAGGAGGAACAATAAGAGTCTGATCTGTGTAGGGAGATCCTGTAGACCCTGTCCTAATACATTACAAAAATATCTGGTTCAAAAATATAGATGTTTCAATTAGGACAGTTCATTGAGTTTTTACAGTGTGCTTTTTCTTCTTAGTTTTTACCACAGAACCTGGTATGTGGCAGATGTTTACTTATTGTTTATTCTATGGGTAAATTTCAATCATCGTAAAACTTAGTGCTACTTGATGTTATGGAATACAATGACATGTTGTGGACACTGATCTCTATGTTCAGGTATGAATATTCAAAAAATAACCAAATGTCTTCAAGGAGCCACAGGAAAGATAACTTAAAAGCATGACATTCCAATTTCTCCCCACCTTCATGTACCTTGTCCTAAAAGTAAAGACTTGAAATCTTCTTACATTTAGGCAATAGAAACCTTTATCTCCTTTTCTTCAAAATCACCATTTCATGTTTCAAATTAGAGGAGGACTGCTAGTGTTTATGCTGCGGTCTTCCTTGTAACATTAAATCAGAGTGTAAAGACATCTAAGGTGTTGAAAAAGGAAAGACAAATACAAATAACCTGATGTGGTGCTTAAAAACAGAAATCTTGCACAAACTGTGATTGGTATTTTTATTTTCACTCATCTTGCACTTTATGCCTTGAAATATTGCATTTCAAGCAGAACCTCTTCCACTAAGTTAGGGAATTTAAAATTCCAGTATATTTATGATTTAGTATTTTGTATTTTTCAACCTAGAGGAAAAGATACATGTTATTTTCAACTTTTGTTAAAACTACAAACTGATATTATTTTTTAAAAATTCACTACCTATCTACTAATTAGTCATCAATAACTTCACATTTATTCATTATTTTAATAAATATATTCAATTAAAATATTCCTATTTTTGAGGATATTATGTTAAATAACTCAGTTTGCCAATCATTAACAGATATTTTTAGCAGGATAAATTTTGGTACACTTCAAAATTTTCTCTTTCATTTGGCTTTGATGTGCAATGAAATTGATTTTATTGTAACAATAATTTCAAGTATGAGTACATTTTATGCTAGCATACAATAATATCCTCATATTTTCATTAATGATGTAATTTTATATTTTTCCTTTTATCAATTTTTTTGTTGTTGTTGTTTGACTTTTTGAGACAGGGTCTCACTATGCAGTTCAGGCTGGACTTGAGCTCACTTTTGTAGCCCAGGCAGGTCTCGAACTCACACCTATCCTCCTGGCTCAGCCTCCCAAGTGCTGGGATTACAGGCGTGAGCCACCATGCCCAGCTCTATCAATTACTAAATAGAACCTGAAATGCATTTTATTTTATGTGTTGCAATCTTTGTTTGAAATGATAACTTTAACGGTTTGTAGACTTAATTTTTTTTCACTTAATAAGCTACAATTTTGCTAGCATTTCTGACACTTCTTTAGGCTTCTGGATTATAACAGTTATATCTAGATTTTCTAATTTTTCTGTAAATAATAGGTAGAGAGATTTAGTCATTATGTATTTGTCAATTACACTGACTTACTTCATTGTATTGAACTAATAAAGTTATAGTTTATTCAACAAGTCATGTTTTGATGCATATTTTGGGTTTTTCTTTTTATGCACTTATGGGTCATATTCTGATGCTTCTTGAACATGTTTGGATACATATAAACATCATATTCTCTTATTCACATTTAATGCATATGAGTTTTATTTTATGCAAATTATTCTCTATAGGTAATATGGTCCTTGAGGCTGCAGAGGTAGCTCAGCAGACTAAGTGCCTGCTTAGGCAAGCTGAAGGTCTGGGGTTCTATCCCAGCACCACATTAAGTGCTTGCTCCACTCCTGAGCATTCTGAGCCTGCTACAGAGAGTGGGCATGGTGGTATATGCTTGTAATCCTAATGCTGGGGAGGCTGAAAACAGGAGGATCATTATGACTCTGAGTTGTGTAGTGAGACCCTGTACCAAATACATAAAAAATACAATACAATAAAATAAAACAAAATAAATTAAAATAAAATAAGAAATATTATGATCCTTGTTGTACTTTAACACTTCTAAATATGTTAAAGCATAATATTCTGTGATTTTACTTTGCATTTCTGTCACACCTAATGAAATAAGTAGATATTTGTGCAATTTGAAATTCTATCTGAAGCAATTATTACACAATTCCTTTTTCCCCTTGATTTTCAGAGATATACTTATTGATTTGCAGAATTTTTGTGCTTATCATCTTAAAAAATCCTTTATTAGTGACAGTTAAGACATGTTTTTGTTCTGTGCACATATTATCAACAAATATTCTATAGGTATATTATGGATAAACAGAATTTATTTTACAGTTAAGGTTTGGATTAATGTTGAAGAGATATTCTCTTCTGTTGTTATTACTGGGACTTGAAATCTGGACTTTGCACTTGCCAGGCAAGTGCTGATACTGCTGTGCTATCTCTGCAGCTGCACTGGCGTCCTTAATATGAGTGGACTGTGGCTTTCTTTATCACATTTCAGGAAACATTCCCAACTTAAAATAATTATAATTTTCCTAAATGAGTTTATCAAATGACTTTCACTTTTTATTTCAGACAGCTTATGCACGTATCGTTTAACAGAACAAATATGCATACTAAGACCATATTCCCTTGCTGAAATCTCTATCATGACTGCTTTGATTTTCATTATCAAAATGTACCAACTCTGTATAATGGGTGTGTTTTGGGGCTGCCTATTCTAATCTATCATTTCATTTATTTAATAGAATATATCAGTGCCACACTCTGCCATAAATTGTGGCAGCTAGTAGAGAAAGCCCTCTTGCGTTATTTCTTTACAAGATTGTCTTGAGATCTGTACAGAGTTTTTTGATTAATAGTTCCAATTTTGCCAAAAGTTGATAGTTTCCTGTTATTGTTTTCATTAAAATGAAAAATATTCTAGACATCTATTTGGCAAGAATTTATAACTTTAAAATATAAGGTCTCCTAGTTATGCAACATGATCCACAATTTACTTAGAATGTTTTAAAGAAAAATATAAAGAAATTTCATCTCATAAAAGATAAAACTTTAGAGTATTATTTTCATTTATGTATTTTGTACACTATCTCACTACACAGCTCAGACTTGTAGTAAACTTCCTGTTTTCTGCCTCCCCAGACTGGAATTACAGGTGTGTGCCACCCTGCCTGGACTATGGATATTTTTTAAATATGTTTAAGCTTTTATCTTTGGCCAAAATTAAGAACAGGGCAATTAAAATGAAATTAGCATTGTTCGTATTTATTTATTTATTTATTTATTTATTTATTTATTTATTTATTTAGCAAAATATATTTGTTGGGGGAAAGAAAGTTCCTGTACAAGCGAGGGACAGAAGGAAGGCTCTGAGCCAGTGGTCCCTGCATTGTTCATATTCATGGCTCTCAAACTTTAATTTTATCCTAAGGAAACAGATAACAAGCCTTGTTCCTAAAAGAATTAGATTTTTGTGAGCCTTGAAAATTGACCACACCTCCCTATAAGGCTCAGGATTAAAAATAAATAAAGAAACAAACAAATAAATAAATAAATCTTAATTTCCTGTATCAGTCACCTTACTTTCGTTAAATTACATATTATTGCTACATAATATCTGATACTGAGGATTTTGAATACTGCACACAAAGGCTGGAGTACCACGTTATTCAGATAAGAGACCTAATGATCAAGAAATCATAGAGATGATACTACTACAGTATTGTTTTTGGTAAGTCATTAGCTCAGAGGAAGTTGAGAGGTTAAGAATATTTAAAGTGAAGGTGGTACACAACTTATTTACTATGTATTTTGTGATTTTCCTAATTTTGCCAATAGAGCACCATTCTCTGTGCCCTACCGTGGAAACTCTTCACCCTCTACACATAACTTTGCCATGCCCCAGACAGCCTGCATCTCACCCCACCTTTATGTCAGAGTGCCATCTGCCAAGTGTTGGGTGGGAAACTCTCTTAAAAGCCCCAGCTGCTCTTTTGGATGAGAAAACGTACAGCCCTATCACGGAACCAAGAAAAGCTGGCTTCCTTGACGTTTTATTTTTTCCTTAATGTTTGTTTACAAATCCTATATTTATAGCTAGCCATGAAATTTTCCACTGGCAAAATTTTTGTGGGATCTTTCAAAATGGAAGAATGTTTAATAATTGTGAATTCTTGGGATTAAAATTCTATCAAAGTGCAAAGGTATTATTATTAAAATGCAGGCTTTGTAGATGATAACGCAGTTCAGCAATATTATTTTGATTATTCCTGCTGAGTATAAAGGTAGTTCAAAACCATTTGCAATTTTATAGCCTGAGGAAATTATTTCCAGGAGGTGGGGAGGGAAACTACTGCTCCTGTTACTGTCTGTGTGTTTTTCAGTTTGGA
Organism: Myocastor coypus; assembly: GCA_004027025.1. Taxonomy (NCBI): domain Eukaryota; kingdom Metazoa; phylum Chordata; class Mammalia; order Rodentia; family Myocastoridae; genus Myocastor; species Myocastor coypus. The sequence continues at coordinate 2,022 of PVJA010020846.1, read as the reverse complement.
AATCTAGTTTAATCGCAGGTTTCTCTCACAAAGTATAAGTTCTGGCTGACTCTCTTTGCTCACGTTTCGGGTTTATCTCAAGAGCTTTTACATAAATAATTAGTATTCTGAGAAGAACAGAGTTTTGATGCAATTTCTGAGAAAGTGTGCTTGAAATTGAGTTAATCTTCATGCCTCTTTGCAGTCTAATCTAGTCACAGCAATGTTAGTATGGAGATTATTTTGCAATTTCAGTATATTATATATCTCATAAAATGAGTTATCACTCGAAATCGTTATCCAAAGGGTTGCTTCTTTTCTTGTATTATTTTATTTCTCTCTTGAAAGTTCACCAAGGAAACATCAGGGAAAACATATTCAAAATTTTAGTCCTCCATTTTTTTTTTTTTTCTGTTAGGCTGTATCCACAATACTTTTTTATTTGACCCAGGGTCTTCAATATCACTGTGCAAAGTGCAATCTTGCATGATATTTACTTGATTTTTTTCTCCATCCATACAGTAGACTGATGTCTGGAGCCCAGGAAAATGTCACAGTGCTCTGAATATTATACCTTGTTGAGGTATAAGAGCAGATAGTTTCCTCAAATAAATTTCTGTTTCTAGGGTTAGATAATTTTCTCCAGGATGGTGAATCAGAATGTTGGGAGACCTTGCCTCAAAGCCTGCTGAATTAAAAGACTGAAGTATGGAATGTCTAGCTCTACACTCCATGGACAACTTCCATCAGGGCCAAAACTTTGCATCACTCACTCACATTAGAATTATTGTGCATTGCTAGCTTTTAACTGGATGAAAAAGATCTTCTAATTTCACCAAATTTTAGTGAAAAATTGGTGAGATAATGCAGAGAACCTTATAGAAATTGACAGCTTAATCAGCTTACTGAAGCATATTTATGTCAAGAGGTAACCTTTCCAAGAATTTATCTTTGAAGAAAAATAGTATGTTTCTCATAACAAAAATAATTATCGTTAAATCTAGAATTATAAATAATATAGTAATGGTATAATTAATTTTTCATGATGGATCATTATGGAATTCATACCAATATTAGTGTGAGTAAATAATATTAAAATAACTAATATTTGTATAATAATAACTAATATTTTAAATAACTAATTTACCCCACAATGGTAATGATAAAAATATTTTTAAATTTCATTTTTATTCTATTCTTTTTGAACTGGGACACATTTTCACAAACATATATTCTTTTTTCTTTTTTTGGTTAGCTCAGCCCGTTCTGAGGTGGGGAGGCTGGCGTGGCATGTGGTGCTGGGAACCGAACTGCAGTACCCTGTGCCTGCCTAAACTTGCCTAGACAGGTGCTACAGACTGCTGAACTATCTTGCTGGCATACACGAACATATATTCTATGTGCACTATTTGTTATAACTTTTGTTTCTGTTGTTTACAAGGAAGACCGTGTTGCCTTACTCAGTGTGCAGCCTTTCTCTTACTTAAGAACACGGTCTATGATTTCATGAGCATTTCTCCTTTCTATTGGTTCAGCTCGTAGAACTCCACTTCCTGGATCAAGGGCATAAATTTGGCTTATTTTTGTTTTGTCTTCCTAGAAATAACATCACATCAATAGAAATAGAGTTATTTTTCCTTTCTGTTTCTAATATCTATCCCTCTGCTTTCATCTTTATTTCACCTGAGGCACACATCCGGAAGCACTGGCTCACAGAAATGACAGTGAGTGCCCTGGCTTCTTCTCATGCGAGCAAGGGATTGCGTTCTTAAGTGTCTAGTTTTCATCTGGCTGCTGTGTTTTAAGAGTTCATTTTTCTATCATGTTTAGGTACTTTTCAACTATTTTTTTATTCTATACATTTTCTTGAAATGTGCCCATGGATTGAAACATAAAGCATATAACTTGTATCCTTTACTCAAAAAGTTATTTTTTTAAATTTCTTGGAATAATTTATTGCATTTAAATTAGTAAGCTTTTTATTGTTTCATTACCATGGATTGAGACCAAAGATTACTTTTTTTATGAAAAAGCCTTTTTTTT
>PVJA010020845.1:0-36407 GCA_004027025.1 Myocastor coypus | reverse complement strand
AAAATTCTTAATTACAATGCATGGAACGCAGAGCTAGATTGGTGAGATGAGCTTTAGGAGGCTTAGATTCAATAGCCTCCAACATCACAAGCTTCACTGGTGGCCCACTGCAATTGCAAAACCTTTGACTATATATGTATCTGCTTCCTCTTAGTCCAAAGAGTAGTATATTCTTTCCTTTTTTTTTCTTTCTTTCTTTCTTTCTTTTTTCTATGCAACATCAATAGGGAGGTGGGTCATGCCCACACACTGCACTCTATAGAATGATTGTGAGGACAATATGCAATATGTCAACTTTCGGGCCTGGCGGGATGGCTCGGTGGTCTAAAGTGCCTGCTTGGGAAAGCTTGGGTGGCTGTAGGGACTGCAGTTCGATCCCCGGCACCACATGCTGCGCCACCCCTGCCCTTGGGGCAGGCTGAGCTGGCCATAAAAATGAGTGAATAAACAAATAAAGATTCTGAAACAAGAAAAAAATAAATAAATAAAATTAAAAAAAATATGTCAACTTTCAAAGAAAAGAAGGGGGAAAAGAAAAAAGAAAGTAATGTGGATTTAGAAAGGTTAATGTTTAATTGTTTGATCAATCTTATATACCTATATGTATTAATCTAAACTGATCTGATGATGAAAATACGTAATATAACCATTGTTCAATTTAAACAATAAAAAAATTGAAAAAAAAAAAAAAAAAGACACCGTATTTAATCACCAGGTTCCCCCAGTTATGGAAGTGCATATATATAAATTGACATCACTAAATAGATATTAAAATATTCTATTATATATGTATACCATAATTCATAGACCTAATTTTATGCATTTAGGTATTTCAATGAAGGACTGTTTCAGAGAGTTTCAAATAATGAAAGTGTTCCCATATTGGGGTGATAGTAATGATTATTGTTTGGTTTATTTTTGGGTTTTGAGGCAGGATTTTTCTTTGTAGTCCAGATTGTCTTCAAACAGAGTAATCCTCCTACTGTGGCCTCCTGTGTGCTGGGATCATAGGCATGTGCCACCTCGTCTGGTTGACAGCAATAATTTTTCTTCACAGTATTAATTTTTCATTAGTACATATTTGCATTACCTAATGACTGCATTTGCTTTGGGGAATGTGTAACACATCTCAACACGTTTTTGTTTTTCATTCCCTCACCTCCGCCTCTCTCTGTCTCTGTCTCAGTCTCTGTCTCTCTCTCTGTGTCTGTCTGTCTCTCTCTTTTTGTGGTACCGGAGATCAAACTCAGGACCCTGCACTTGCCAGGCAGGCGCTTGTTCTACTGAGCGATTTTCCCAGCTCTTTCTGTCTGGATCCCCATCCCATTTGAAAAAGATTTATCTCCTACTTCCTATTGCCTATCTTTTACTTGTTTTTTAAATTTTATTAGAGAGTGAATTTTTATTGCTTCTTTTCCTTTTGGCTAAGATTGAGTATGGAAACTTAAATGTGTATTGCTTCCCTCAAACTTAAATTAATTCAACTTACATGGTTATAGGACATTGTCATGTTTTTTTTTTTAAAGAGAAATTTTTTCATTTAGAAGAAATTTCTGTTTCAGAACTTTTGTTTGTTTATTTATTTATTTTTATGGCCGGCTCAGCCTGCTCTAAGGGCAGGGCTGGCGCAGCATGTGGAGCCGGGGATTGTACCGTGGTCTCTGCAGCCGCCTGCAGGCACTTTAGAACACTGAGCCATCCTGCTGGGCCCCGCGTCTTTTTTTTTTTATGAGCAGAACATATTTATTGGGTGAAAGAAAGCTTCTGTCCGAGAGAAGGACAGAAGAAGGGCCCGAGCTAGTTATCCCTCTATTTATTATTGTTATTATTAATTATTATTATTTTGTGGAACTGGGGATTGAACTCAGGCCGTTGTGCTTGCCAGGCAAGCACTTATTCTGCTGGGCTATCTTCCTAAAACCCTAAAACATTGTCATTTTTAAATAATGGTTTGAGTCACAAACACATCATATACATAAAAGATGTACTCATCATGTACTTATTCCTCATGTATTGAAAGCTTGCACACATACTCTGAGACTAGTATAAACTGTACCACATTTTTTCTCCTTTCATTTTTATTACTTTTTAAAATTTTATTAAAGAAATAACAATGACAGTTTCAAAACATGTTAATAGGATAGCCATAATAATTAATACAATGCATATTGTTGTCCTCATAGTAGTTGTTCAGAGCACAAGATGCAGACATGATAACTTTTCTAAACACAGATATTTCTTCTCATTGAACTGAGAGAAAGTGGTTGTATATATAGTCTAATAGACCATAATAGTAGTGGGTCGTCAGCCGAACTGGCAACGTCAGAAGCTGTTGACAAGCCTTTTACAGCTCAGCACACTTATTTGGCTTTACTTTTTATTCCTCGTGGTTTAACTTTTTGCTAAATAGTTAAGCCAAGTTAAAGCAAGACCTATATAACAAGAAATATGACTTTTGTTTCTGACAAGGTCAGTTAAATCCCCGCAGGATTTACCTTGAAATCATGTATGGCATTTTGTAAAACTTTTGTCAGTATCAGCCATCTGGATGAGTCACGGCTATTGCTTGACTAATTTGCTCTCTGTGAAAGCCTGAGAGAATGTTTTCCCTCTAAGTGATGCTCCTTAGGCACACTATACATCGCCAATCCCTTTCCTGTGTGGCCCTATAATCTCCTTGAACAGAAAATTTGGATACCACTGAGTTACAGGATGTTATAGCACAGGTTCTCTTATGTACTGAGTCTTCATTGACCTAGCAAGGCTAGGGTCAGAATATTGGCTATCTTTATAGCCCTTCTTTTCCTCTAATTTTTGGTCTGCAAACTTGCATTCTTAACCCTCCAGAAGAGAAGCTTACTATTACTCTATAACATAGGCACTTCAGCTTAACATTACTGTCTTTCTGAGTATCAAACAGCTTAGTGTTTTTAAAATTTTAATTAATGAATTTATTTGGTATAGGGTACCGCTACACAGCTCAGACTCATAGTGATCCTCCTATCTCAGCCTACCCAGAGCTGGAATTCTAGGTGTGTGCCACCATGCCTGGTTTCAAGGCAGCATGTCGTGTGGTGCCAGAGATTAAACTTGGGTCTTTGCCAGGCAGGCACTTAGATCACTGAGTTATCTCTCCTGCCCATTTTATTTGGTTCTTTGTATTTTTGGTTTTTCATGTGAAGAAACCATGCAATAGGCTTATATGTCTGATTTATTTCACTTAACATTGTGGTCTCAAGGTGCATCCATTTTCCTATGCCTTCAGTTTATCATTTATGGTGGACCAGTAACCCATTGCATATAAATGCCACATTTTTTTTTTTTATCCATTTATTTGTTGATGGACTTAGCAGCTGCTTCCGAGATCTAGCTGTCATGCGTTGTGTTGCTGTAAATGTGGGTGTGCACACTGACTGTGATGTCTTTAACTCTTTTGGGAAGATAACTAGAAAAGGAACAGTTGGGTCCCATGGAATTTCTAACCTTAGTTTTTCAGGGTTCTCCACACTGAGTTTCTTAGCAGTTGCACTAATTTAGAGTCTTACCAACGAAGTAGAAGGGTTCTTTTTTTTCCCCGACAGTCTTGCCAGCAAGTTTTTTTAAAGGATGAATTCCATTCATAGAATTATCACAAGTGCCTGATTTAATCCCTATCCAGCTAGATGCTTATTCAGTGTTAAATTTTCTTTTCCTTTGTTAAAAATAATGTTGTAATGAACAGTGCCAGCCCTTCCTTTGGCTGCTGCTTTTGGGTAAGTCTCTAGAAGTGAAGTGTTTGATGGGGGAAACACAGTCTTTTAGTGCAGTTAACAATCACACGACCCTTGGAAGCCCAGCATTGGACCTAGCATGGCCATGTGGATGACCTCTTGTCCTTACAGCCCTCCCTAGCAGGCTTGTGGGATCAAGTACTTTTCATATTTTTTCACTTTGGTTATTACCTGGTTTATTTATTGTTTCCCATATTCATGGCTTCTTCATTTCTTTTGGTCATTTTTGCTGAGGTCTTTAGATATTTTTTAAAAAATTGTCTGATGGGCCCGGCAGGATGGCTCAGTGGTCTAAAGTGCCTGCTTAGGAAAGCTTGGGTGGCTGCAGGGACCGCGGTTTGATCCCCGGCACCACATGCTGCATCAGCCCTACCCTCAGGGCAGGCTGAGCCAGCCATAAAAATAAACAAACAAAAGTTCTGAAACAAGAAAAAATAAAATTAAAAAAAATTGTCTGAGTCTCATGCATCCTAGATTAATTTGGAAATCCGTCCCAACTTTACAGTGGTTTTTTTTTTCTTATCTTATCCAGAAACATGCTACACTTTTCTTTAATTCATCCTCCTACTTCTTTCTACCCTGGAAAACTGTGGTTTGCTTCAGAGACACACTTCCTACTTCTGGAGTCTCAGAACCACACTTTCTGTGTTACTTATGTGTTGACTTCTTTCCCATTGTATTTTCTAAATTGTTACAGCTGAATTTTGTGAAGGTACTGACATAATCTTAGGCCATTCTATAGGGGTTTGAGTGGAATTATGTTACATTTATAAGTATGTTGTTTTGGGGGTAATAATAATTACTATTGGAGAATCCAAAACAAACTAAATAAGAACAAGTTCAGCTTTGGGAGTTGTGTTCTAAGTGGGAGATCTGAGCCTAATGGGTCGTCAAGGGCAGGACTGAGTGTGAATGGAACTGGACTGGAGTCCAGGCAGCCTTGATTCAGGACACAGACACTTTCATCCAATGGGCTCCTTGGCCTGGCTGCTGTTGGGCCCGCTGCTTCCACTCTCCAGTTGACCCTAGTGGCCACAAGATGCCTGCCGGGGCCCCCAGCCATTGTATCTCTCCAGGTCACAATCCAGCACTAAAATGCTTATCCCAGAGTTCTCAAGCTTTAAATCTAAAACTTTTTGTGCATTACTGTGACGCCACGTTGATACCAACATTATGTGCCGCAGTAAGATGCCTATTTCCACACTTGACCTCATATGGTGGGTTGCAGTCAAATGGAGACAATAGTGAGCATATTGTATACATTATAGGGGATGTAGAATAAGTGCCTGCCTGGCTAGTGCAAGGGCCTGAGTTCAATCCCTCGTTCCGAAAACAAAAAACAAAAAACAAAAATACCCCAAAAAACCCATGACACTTGCATAAATATTATGGATTGACTTATTAAGTCTCATTCTAAAGATATCTCAATAAGCATATCTAACTATTGTAAAATCTGGAAGAAAAAAATCCCCAAAACTCCTGAAATCCAAAATACTTCTAGTCCCAAGCAATTTGGATGAGGAATATTCTACCAACATTTTCATCTTTCTGACTGAGGAGGTAATGCTTTTACATGAGGCTATTTAAGTGTTACTTTAACCTGTTTGTACAGAAAATGGCAACTTTTGAATTCTTGCATTAAAAATTTATACATTACCTAGAAAAATTCAAGGAATAAGAATTTAAAGAAAAAAATGTTCATTGCATTCCATTGTTATGTATGTTCCCAAAAAGAAACATCGAGCCAGCCAGATAGCCCAGAGGATTAAAGCGCCTGCTTAGGAAGATGCAGGGGCCAGGGCTCCAATCCCTGGTCTGCCATGCTGAGAGGAGATTGAGAGGGGGCATGGTGGCACACTCCTGCAACCCAGCGCGTGGGAGGCTGAAAAGCAGGAAGGATTGCTACAAGTCCAATCTGTGTAGTGAGACCCTGTAGACCCTGTACTGAATACATTAAAAAAAAAAAAAAAAATGTGCCAAAGTAGAACCGCTATGCATTAATAGGTTAAAAGGGACATTAACACTGTGAGCACCCGGGGAGGTACGAGCTGTCATTTATGGAGTGCCTACTAAGTGCCAGACACTTCCCCTGCCACTTTTCTTTCCCTGCCTATAGAAACGATTCAGGTGAGCAAATGGTGGCCAGTTAAATGATTTGTTAGTGGTAGAACCAGGCCAGAGTTTATGTCTGTCTGATTTGGAAGTCTCTATGCTTTCTTCCTAAGCATCTCACTTCACCTGAGTTTCTGTATTCGAATGGAGGTGAAGGTGGTTTTTCATGAGGTTCTTTGCTCCATGGTTTTTAGGGCAAACACCTGACTTTCTGTTGAATTTTAAAAGTTTTCCAAAGCGGGGGAATATTCAAAGCTTCACTGGGATATATTTGGGCTTCTGTTACTTGCAAAATCATTTCTGTTTCCATGTTGTACTTAATGAGTGTTTAATTTCTTAAAAAAAAAAAACCTTACTTGGGGCCCAGCGGGATGGCTCAGTGGTCTAAAGCCCCTGCTTGGGGAAGCTTGGGCGGCTTCAGGGACTGTGGTTCAATCCCCGGCACCACATGCTGCGCCAGCCCTGACCTTGGGGTGGGCTGAGACGGCCATAAAAATGAGTGAATAAACAAAGGTTCTGAAACAAGAATAAAAATAATAAATAAAAAAAATTAAAAAAAAAAACAAAACAAAACCTTACTGATTGGCAATATAATTAACATGTCATTAGACTGTGATTACTCAAAACCTGCTCTGGCTCCTTCAGTCACAGTGCTGTAATAGTTCAGAGATATCCAGCAGCAGCTGAGCAGCAGAGAAACAGTTCTTCTCAAATGTGGGACTCCCAGCTTGCTGGCTTCCCTGAGGAATGCTACCTGGAAGAGGACCTCGGGAGCAGGAAGGAGGGCTTTCCAGGGGAGGGAAGGGCCAGTGACCTTTTTGGAAGCCATATAAACTTCATTCCAAATAAACCTTCTGGATTATTTGTTCCTTTATTCATGCTATTGAAAGTTAAGAGAAAGCCACTCAGTGGAGTATCCTTAAATTACAGGAAAGTGTGAGTGACTGAGAACCATTAAATTTAGAGAGATGTGTTTGGTATTTGGAGTGTTAAGCAGTATAAGAAATTGGTAATTTTGATCTGGTTGGGGTGGAGGAAGGCAAATTCTGGATGTTTTAAGATTCTATCCTGGGGTAAAGGAGGCAGATGGTAAATGAATGCACAAGGAAACATGTGACATGGTAGGTGGTTCTTTATGCTGTATAGACAATAAAGCAGGATAAGGGGGCATAGGGAGCACTAGAAGTGAGGATGGGGGTAGTTCCGGAAGGCTTTTTCTGATGAGGTAACATTGGACCTGAGACCTCACTGAAGAGAGGGGTGAGTCACATGGCAACTAAAAAGAGTTTTAGGTAGCAGGAAAAGTAGATGTCAGGCATGGAGGCCACTGTGTGTTAGGTGTGCTGAGGAGCAGCTAGGAGTTCAGGGCAGCTAGAGTGGAGAAACAGGGAAAATGAGAAGGCAAGGGCACCTCATAGGCAGTTGCAGGGGTGAGCTGTAGGAAGCCTCTGGAAGGATTTGGGGCAGACTAATGATCACAGTGTGACTGTCATTAAAGGGACCACCGTGGACACTGTACTGAGAATAGTCACTGGGGGTAGGTAAGGAGGAGGTAGGGAGACAGGTAAGACATTCTTGCAAAACTAAAGTCAAGAGAGGATGGTGACTAGCATAGGATGTTTCGATATATTAGATAGATGTAAAGAGTTTGAGAGAGAAGTTAAGACTGACTTAATGGAAGAATGTAATTATCAGGTTGAGGCATGGTGGTGCACACCTCTAATCCCAGCACTTGAAAGGCTGAGGAAGGAGGATCGCTGCAAATTTGAGACCAGCCTGTGCTACAAAGTGAGCTCAAGGCCAGCCTGAAGTGGATGCACAGCGAGACCCTGTCTCAAAAAGACAAAGAAAGAAAAAAAAAGAGAGAGAATCTAATTGTCACTGACTGAGATAGACAAGGCTGAGGGGAGACTGCTGAATCAAATAGGAATGGAAAAGAGCACCCTTGGCCTGATAAAAGGTTCCTGTGAGACAAAACAAAACAACAACAAAAACTAGGACCCTGTAGCTCGCATGATACATAGAGGCAAGACCGAAGACATCTCCCTGAAAGACCAGGATGCCTTCCTTCTCTTGCTACTTCTCTTTAATATAGTTCAGGAGGTCCTGACTGTACAAAGAAGCAGGAAAGGGGAGGACAAGATACCCAGATGATTGAGGAATAGTGATATTATCTCCATTTTCAGGTGACATGATTTTATATATATAGGTAATCTGAAGGAATCCATTAAAGAATCTAGCACTGACTGGTACATTCAGGAAGGCTGCAGGAAACAAATCTCTCTATTATATGAGCAGCGAACATTCTGGAAATGAAATTCCGAGAACAATATCCTTTACTGCCACAAGTGTGAGAACATCTAAACAGAGGCTCTGCACAAAGTAGGGTAAAATCAGTCTGAAGTTTAAAGTGCAAGTCAGCAGTATTCGAAGGCCAGGAGATCTGGAGGTGCCAACAAGTAGACAGATATGAAACAAGCGCTGAGGCAGATGGACAGTGGAGAGCTTCAGGCCCTGGGGCAGGTACCAGAGGAAGGAAAAGTTGTTGTGGAACTGTTGAAGTGTGAGTAAGGTGAGGACCAGAATTGACAGTTGTGAATAAATATGAGTGAGAAGCAACAGAAAGAAAGAACGGGAGAGACAGTGGTCAGAAAAACGCCATTGCCAACATCAACACTTTTTATTGGAACATGTAATAAACATTGACTTAAAACGTGAACGTGCAAATTGTGAATAGTACTCGTGAATTATTGTAAGGATTTTATAAATGCTTACTCTCAGCTTCTGTGCTAGCTCATTCCAGTCCTATTTGCTAAGTAGATTGTACTGGTCCATAGAGCCTACCTTGTATCATATGGGTCTAAGATTAACAGAAGAAATATGGACAAAATTAATTCAACAAGCATGTTGTGGTTGTTGGCTGGAGGTATTTGTTAGACGATAAACATCAGTCCCGTTTTCTGAGAGCTTATATATCTCTTTTATCTCATTGTTCATTAAGCCTGCAGCCTGAAGTTTGGTGCCACGCAGGTTATTAACATGACAAATTAGACATTTTGTGTGCAACGTTTATCTTTTCTGTAAGTGACAACAGCTATTTGCTGCTTTCCTCATAATCCTGACGTTTATATGACATTTTAGTCTGAATTGCTCATATAAGCCTCATAGAATTCTGCAAACTGGATTAAAAAAAAAAAAATGTCACTGAAGAAACAGCCTCAGAAAACATGAGACAACGTGACTGCCCTCATGTTGTTTGAAGGTGTTGCAGTGAGGGCCAGCTTTTTAGACCCATAAGTTTGTTTGTTTATTTATTTATTTATTTATTTATTTATTTATTTATTTAGGGTCTACAGGGTCTCACTTGTGGTGATTCTATTGTTTTCAGCCTCCTCCCACCCACTGGGATTACAGGTGTGTGCCACCATGCCCAGTCTCAACATGCTCTCAGTATGCTCCTGGGGTGGGGTTGGCATAGCATGCCGGCAGATCAAGCTCAAGGTCACTGTGCCAGCCTAAGTAGGCGCTTTAGTCTGCTGAGCTATCTGGCTTGCCCTTTGTGTCTGCATTTATTTATTTATCTTTTTTATTTTAGGGAAGGGTTTACAGGGTGTTCAGGGTCTCACTATTTGATTGGACTTGTGGTGTTCCCCCTGTTTACAGCCTCCCAAGAGCTGGGGTTACAGGCACACGCCACCACACCCAGTCTTAATTGCTGACTCAGTGTGCCCCCAGGGCGGGGCCAGCACAGCAGGGCAGAGGAGTTCCCTGGAATTTTTAATCCTTTCCAGATTTGAATTTAGTATCAACTTTAATTTGATAATTTATGTCCTGTTTTTGTTACAAAGTATTTTCAGGTAGAATTTGCAGAGGGGTGTGTGTGTGTGTGTGTGTGTGTGTGTGTGTGTGTGTGTGTGTGATCACATAGTAAGACAAATAGGCTTTGTCTTTCAAATCGCCACAGTTGCTGGATTACACTATTGGTTCTACCATCTCATCAGAAGTGTTCTTGGTTCTGTAAATGCTGTCTTGTAACTGAAATGTTTCTTCTTTCATAGTGTATGAATTATTTGCATTTATCAGTCACATGGGAACATCTACAATGAGTGGCCATTATGTTTGCCATATCAAAAAAGAAGGAAGGTGAGTCTTTTCTAGAAGGTAAATGATAATATCTTTTAGGAGCCGTCACTGTGGTCTAGCTTTGAATGTTATTTCATTTAGTTCTCATGTTGGTCTTAGAAGGATTTACATTTAAAACCATTTTACACATCTGGACACCAAGGCTCAAGGAAACCAAATACGTGGGCCTTAGCCGGTAAGGAATTCTGTCAGAGCTGGTATTTAATAGCATTTTCAACCATCACATCAAAGTGGGTATGTAACATAAAGATGTATATCATATACTTGGAATCTCCATAGGACTACCTTATTCATCCAACAAAGAAAACTAGGATGCTTTAATTTACATTTTAGATAAACAACGAATTATTTGCTAGTATACATGTGTTTGAAACATGATGTGTCCTGATGTTATGTAAGATATACTTATATTAACAAATTATTTGTTGTTTACCTGATATTTAAATTTAGTCATACAGCCAAGGGTTTTTTTTTTTTTTTCTCTTCTTCTCTTTGGGCAACATTTTGTGTTCACTGATTAATCCAGCCCTGCATTGGTTATTGGTTTCTTGGCTTCTTTGCAGAATTCTTAGGGGAATGAGATGGTTATAGAATAGAAGGCTGCTTTCTGTAGAACTTTCTTTCCCAGTGTCCTAGCTACAGCTCCTTCCTGTGGCCTCAGGCAGGTGCTCTTGGGTAAGGGTAGTGGTCAGGCCACGTGGACAGTAGTGTGGAGTTATGCCTTGGTCTCCCTGGTAGGGTACTGCTCTGTCGCACACACTTCTCCTGTAGGACTGGTCTGTTCCCACTGAAGCTAGACTGTGAGCTATTGTTGGTGTCTTTTAGTTTTATCTTCTTAACTTGATTAATAAAATAGTTGAGCACAGGGACTTACTGTATTTTTCTTACGAAGTGCAAAAGTTTTTTAAAAAGGAAAAGTAGCTATAGTTATAATAGAGAAAGCAATAAAATGTGTGGTAGCAAATTTTGCAAAGTACACACCAAATAAATTTGTATACTGAAAGTCTAAATATAACCATTGTCTATATTTTGATATATTATTTCATTGGGATATATATATATATATATATATATATATATATATGTATTTGTAGCTTTTGTGGAATCTTTTTTTTTTTTTTTTCTTGTTTCAGAACCTTTATTTGTTTATTCACTCATTTTTATGGCTGGCTCAGCCCACCCCAAGGGCGCAGCTTGTGGTGCCAGGGATCGAACTGCGGTCCCTGAAGCTGCCCAAGCCCTCCCAAGCAGGCGCTCCAGACCACTGAGCCATCCTGCCAGGCCCATCTTTTGTAGAATCTTAAAGCATGCACAGAATACATATTTTAAATCCACTTTTCATAATATATTATAATTCTCATATGCCATCATATTGTGATTTTTTTTCCCTCACTTTACCAATTAATCTTTTTTTTTTTTTAAAGCTTAGTCTTTTTTTTTTTTTTTTGTCTTTTTGACTATGCAGTTCAGGCTGGCCTTGAACTCACTTTTGTAGCCCAGGCTGGTCTCGAACTTGCACTGATCCTCCTGCCTCAGCTTCCCAAGTGCTGGGATTACAGGTGTGAGCCACCACGCCCAGCTAAGCTTAGTCTGTCTTTCTTCCTTCCTTCCTTCCTTCCTTCCTTTCTTTCTTTCTTTCTTTCTTTCTTTCTTTCTTTCTTTCTTTCTTTCTTTCTTTCTTTCTTGTCTTTTTGAGACAGGGTCTTGCTATGCAGTTCAGGCTGGCCTCGAGCTCATTTTTGTAGCCCAGGCTGGTCTCGAACCTGCACCAATCCTCCTGCCTCAGCCTCCCAAGTGCTGGGATTACAGGTGTGTGCCAACACACCCAGCGCTTTTCACCAATTAATCTTTGTGGATATTTTAATTTAATGTAATAGTCGACTGCATAAATGTTTACTTCTGATTTTTTTTTTATACTCAAGGCTGAAATAAATATTGTTGTACATAACTCTTTGACTTGGTTTTTGAGGCCTTCTATGGGATTTATGAGCCAAAGGGGTTAACATGTGTGGAAGGTTCTGATACATTTTAGTAACTACTTTTTGACTGAACTCAAGAATGAAAAAGCAGGGCCGGCCAGATAGCTTAGCGGATTAAAGCACCTGCTTAGGCAGATACAGGCCTTGGTGGTTCAATTCCTGGCCTGCTGTGCTGCTTCTGCCCCTGGGGCGTGCTGAGACAGTGATTGAGACTGGGCATGGTGGTGCATGCCTGCAATCCCAGCTCTTGGGAAGCTGAAAACAAGAGAATCACTGAGTCTGATCTAGTAGTGAGACTCTGTAGACCCTGTAGACCCACACTGCTCTAAAATACAAAAAAAAAAAAAAAAAAAAAAAGAAGAGTGGAAAAGCATGGTGTTTCCCCACAGGGATTCTGTGTTGCTTTTTTATATAACAACTTGGAGTCTGGTTATCTTATAACATTTTGGTTATTTTAAGTATTGTGCTCCATATGATGCAACTCTGCAGTATATCTTGGAACTGATCCAAGCCTCAAACTTCAAATGCCTGTATCTTTTATTTTCAGGTGGGTGATCTACAATGACCACAAAGTCTGTGCCTCAGAACGGCCTCCCAAAGACCTGGGCTACATGTACTTTTACCGCAGGATACCAAGCTAAACCTGAGACATATGAATTGGCATGAAGAAGCCATATGCCTTTTTAATTTGCCAAAAAAAAAAAAAAAAAAAAAAAAAAAAAAAAAAAAAAAAAAAAAAAAAAAAAAAAAAAAAAAAAAAAAAAAAAAAAAAAAAGAAGGAAAGAAAGAAAAAAAGAAAAAAATGAACAGGAAATGTTGGGACAGCCAGATATGAAGAACTACATTGGGTATTTATAGTTTATTTAAAGAGCACGATTATTTGACACCTTGTGAAATAGAACTGGGAAGAAATTTCTATTAGTGATGAGATTCTATTGTAGATAGTTTTATAGATGTCCAACAAGAGGGTGATCTAAATAAAGCTATCCATGTTGCTGGTGTGGCGTCTGCCACCAACATATGAAAAATGGCGGTGTGCACCCCTAGCCCTCTACTTTACTTTGGGGGCCAGTAGTAGTGGCCTCCAGAGAACTCAGTCCATGTGGCCAGTGGTGTGGCCTAACTACAATAAACAAAAAGCCCACTTTTGTTTCATATAGAAAATCAACAGCCATGCTGGGCTTTATTTATGGCATAGTTTTTTTTTTTTTCATTATGCACAATGATTTCTGGCCTACTCATGTATAATAGAACATCTATAATGAAAGATATTTTTAATTTAAGTCATATCAGAATTCATAATACAGTTGTGTGAATGTGTGTGAGAGTGAGTGAGAGTGTGCGACCTTTATATAGTCCACTAGAAAAATCTGCGATGGATTGGTTTTTCAAGGCTAAGCAGTCGGTATTAAGCAGACCTGGAAAAGGCAAGTAAGTATTTTAATAAAGCTATAACTCAGGAACAGTTTAAAAAAATTAGTTCCCCACTTAGATGTTAAGTCATGGAGAGGGCTGAGCTGTCCTGTTGAAGTGCTGTCAAGAACTTACCTGGGTCTGTGGCATTTGGGGGTAGAATACCAGATGCCCACGGTAGTGTAGGCTGTGCTTTCCCAGAGGTAGATGGATTCTCTTTTTCTCAACAGCCCATCTCTAAAGGGTACAGTGGTTATTTTTAGTTAGAACAGGGACCTCTTAGCGCCACGTGGTAGCTCCATGTAATCACGTTAAATGCTGCGCATTTGTTTCTCATCTTTGAGCTCTTTGCCTGTCTCTATTTCCATTTTTTGGGGGTGGGGTGGGGTGGGGGAGGTATGGGAGCAGTTCCATCTCTGGCCTCTTGACTTGCCCTTAGTACTTATTTTCTATTACCAACTTTGTGGTCTTGGGCACTTTAAGGATTTCAGATGCAAAGAAACTTCATGTGGTATCTTGAAAGGCCCTCCCTTTTATTTGATTATTTTAGTATTTTAATTGCAACGTGGGATTAGATCAATTTCAATATGATACAAAGTGGAACAGACAGCATTTGCACCAAATTCCAGACTCTCTGGAGTTTCTGTTTCAGATAATTCAGTCAAATGAAAAAAGATTAATTGCTGTCTGCCTAGCAAGAAGCCCTAAGAAAATATAGCAGCATCAACTGAGTGAAATGAACTCAGAGGCAGTAAGTTCAGGACAATCAGGATTCTGGTTGTTCTTAGCCCCGGCCTCACAGGCAATCACTTGTACTGTGTAAGTGAGAAACAAGGAGCAGAGCCTGAGGCCCCGGGGCCTGGAGACCTGGGTGCTGCCCCCAAGTGGCTGTGGGCCCTGGGCAGGTCCCTCACCATCCTTATACACACAGTGGTGCGCTAACACCTGCCCTCACCTTCCAGCCATGCTCTGAGGCCCTGGTGAGATCTGACAGGGTGAGCCTCACAGAGCGGAAGGTGGGTGCCAGGGTAGGGTCCCATAGAAACTGCTCCCTGCCTTCTCTCATCTGAGGTTTTCTTCAATTTGGGAACAAATGAGGTTGGCAGAAAGAGGGGGCTCATGGTGCAGCGTCTCTCTGCTGTCCTGTGCCCACTGCTGTCGCCTTTTGGCATTGTCTCCAGTCCCTTACTAGTCCCCAGCTCCTGTGGAAAGCCCCCCACTAAGCAGCCTTACAAATCCAGTCCTCGTAGGGCTGAGTATCGTAGAGTACTGATTCCGACACGCATCCAAAATGACTTGTTTTCAGTGATGTTGTAAAGCACAGGCCTATTTTAGGGGGTTGGGCTGGGTGGGAGGACAATTGGGAGTTTGTGTTGAAATCTGAACAAAGATAGCATGTGTATTTTGAACCAAAAGAGTATTTTATAGTAAACCTTTGCAAAATCAATAGAGTAAAATCTCCACTTCACATTCTAGGGTATAAACTTAATTTCCCCATGTAGAAAAAGAAACTTAGCCCTTTTGATGCCTAAACATAGTGTAAGAAAGTGTGCTATGGCTGCCTTTTTTCCCCCTCACAAAACAAAGGGCTATTTCTACAAGGCAAAGTTTTGTATCTGTGCTATTCTTTATTTCAAGCTGATGGTTGGGAAAAACTGGAGCAAACCGAGTTTCTTGCATACAGTTGTGTTCATGTGTGTCTCTTAGTATACACAAAGCAGGTTTCCGTGGAATAAAAGTGAACTGTATTGCTTAGTGTTACACGTGTGTGGACGAAGTTATTTGTGATGGAGAACTGGAATACTGTGTGGATTGTGCCAGCCGATCAGCCCATTAGGGGTCCTCAGTGAGGCATGCTGGTCATTGTGAAATCCTCGCTGTCTGTAGGTGTCTGTGTGGAAGATGGCACTTTCTTCCTGTAAATATCTTCTGCTGTCCATTTGTACAACCCTAATGAATGTGTCTTTGGAAAATGTATCAAAGTTTTAATTTTGGCAGTTGATCGAAATGCCCAAATAACGAATCAAAAATCCTGTTTGGCTCAGATTTGTATTTTTCTTTTAAAACAAAAAGAAGTAGAGAAAAATGATTAGAAACACTCACTTTTCAGTGACACTTACATCAGTATTTTGGAACTGAGCAGCCTCCTGAACCTACAAGAGAATGTGCCTGCCATTTCCCCGTTGCTCACTTCGGCTCTCTGAATCTTTTATTCCCTTTACCAAAAGTCCCTAGCAAGAACCCCTGCATTTGCAGCCCGATTCTGCCTCTCAGTGTGGTAGGGCGGAGTTACTTTACTTTTCTGAGCTTTTTTCTTCAAAATGAATGGATCATATGAGCCCAGATGCCCTAACTTCTTATCCTATTTTCATTTTCCTGTGGTTGCTACCAGAGTCAGATATATGAGCTGTGGGGATCATTTAAAGGCTTAGATGCCGGAGTTTTAGATTGTTACAGCTTATGCAGCTCAGTGTAGGAACTATCATTTTTCATGCCCTCATCTCATTTCTATTTCATGCTCCATTTATCTTTATTTCAATAATCATCTCCTTCTCCACTCTTGACAGTTCCAGTTTTTCAGTTTATGAAGTAGTGAAGTAGTTTGTTGCTGTTTCCCTCAGAGACAAAAATCCAGTTCAAACACTTTCTTGGAGAGTTTCAGCTGCATCTGTGAAATATGTTGAATATTTGAAAAGCCTGACTTCCTGGCAGACAACTGAGATCCCGAAGCAGTGCTCGCAGCCTGTCTCTCTCAGCAGGGCAGTTTCTGTCATCGTGTAGACGTCACTGTTGCTAAATCACAGCGTCAGTCTGAACAGTGTGTGGAGATGTTGCAGGGGTGGGGACAGGCCAGAGGACAGGATTAGATGTGATTCTGTCCTTGAAACAGAAAATCCTAGGTATCCAAAAAAGATTCTGTACTCTTAAGCTGGTATGTAAGATTGCTTGTCCTGTGTCACAGAGATTTCTTTCTCAACAAATTGTCCGAAAAGAGTTTGCATTGGATTCTGTAGTCCCCCTGCTAGTCACTGTGATCATCGGTAACCACAGGTGGCAAACGGGTCCTTGAGACATGACCTTTCTGAGCTGACATGGTGCTGTCACATTAACTGCACACCAGATCTCGAATATACATACCTGGAAGTGTGTATCAGAGAAAAGTATACATATTTCATCAATAATTTAGATTGATTACAAATAGTATATTGGATGTATTAAGTAGAATAATCACTTCACCAATAAATTAAACATGACCATATTTAATCGGTTTTTAATTTGCTACTGAAAAACTTAAAATTAGAAGTATGGCTATTTTGTTGTGCTTGTATTAGACAGTGCCAGCGCTGTGCCAGCCTCCGTGTGAGGTGGGCAGTGAAATCCTTTGTGTGGGAAGATGATTTCTGCAAAGCATCCGAATAGATGGAAGCACAACAGATGTTTTTGCTGGAGTCAGATGCACTGGGAGACACGTAACAACCCCCTAAAACAGAAGAGCTGGAAGAGCTGTCTACCTAAAATTATATATATAATATATATAATAAGTTTCCTGATCTCCCCAATTAATACAAAAGCAGATGGGCCCAAACTGCCTCTCTTCAGCCTTGCCTAGGAGCTGCTACCGCCTTTGCACTTAATTTTCTAACATCTTCCAGGTACGTTAGACACATGAGGGTAATGGGCATATTGGCCTCATAGCAGGCAACATTCTTTTGCAGGTCTTCCCTGCCCCCCTCCCCCCTGTATTGTTTTTGTTTGGTCAAAAGCCAGTGTGTCACATGCTGTGCAGATCTTGCTGTTCTTCATGTTCTCTGCCTTGGCAGCGGCTGAGCCTGTGGCCTGTGGCCCCTGCCCGGCAGGTTTTGATGTTGGTTCCTGAAAGGGTTTGTATTTATTTTATTTTGCACTAGGCACAGTTATTGTTTCAATTCTTTCAAATGTTTTGAGAGAGTTTTTGCCTATGATGGAAAGAGATGAATGATTTATTGCTTTGATTGTTTTAAATTAAAAGCTATTCTCACAATCTGATGTCCCCAAATGGCTCTTTTTTCCCTCTTCTGCCACATAAACTAATTCGGTCACAGTTAGTTTTCCTCCACCAGGGGAATAAGTATACCTGGACACAATGACCACTTCTTATCTGTTTTCAGGATTTCTTGGGGTGGCTGCTTGGTTCCCATTGCGGAGGACTTGGGGATGGCTGCTCGTTACTTCCATGAAGGAGGGAACAGGTGGGATGAGTGTGACTTAGGCTCTCTTTGCTGGATTTCAAGTCACAGAGAGGAGCAAATTCAGACCCTTCTGTGGCTGCCTGGCTCTCAGCTGGCTGGTGACATTCACTGTATGGAGAGACCTTGGCATTTCCCAGACACCACGGGTGTACAAGTTTCCTGTCATGGATATGACAATTAACACACACAGTGACTTAATACATTTATTAGGTTAGAAGTCCTGAATCTAGCTTGGTGGGGGCTAAAATCAGGGTGTCTGGAGAAAACTATGCGAATAATCCATTGCTGCTATTTCCAACATTAGTAACTTTTTCAAAAGTACTTTTCTGCAGATTTTTCTGTTAAGTTAGTTGATTCGTTGGTCTACATTATGTGGTTCACCATTCAGTAAATAGAAAACATCTACTATGTGCTGTACATTGTTTTTCTTAGAATGTATCTGCCAGCAAATTTGCCCTTGCTGAGTGTATTTTCTAGTAGGGAGAGACAGACACGAAGAATGCAAAATAAGTAGATTATTTAACACACAAAATGGATTAAGTGCCAAGGAGCAAAGCATCACAGAGCAAGGACCGGAAAAGGCATCGTTTGGAGGTGTAGTTTGAACCAAGAAGCGAAGGAAATAGTGTCACCAGGTAGATATGTAGGAAAGAATGGTGTCGGCCCAGGACTAGCTGGTTCCGAGGTCTCCACTACTAGGTAGATGAGTTTATATTAACATAGCCCAGCATTGAAGTAGGAAGAGAAACTGTGCAGCTTGATTGTACAGAGGGGGAATGAGATGCCACCAAGGCCAAGCACTGTCCAAGCCCAGCAGAGGCAATGGTGAAGAGTAAGCCTGCGTGCTCCAGTCCCTCCTCCCTCTGGCTGTTCTCATCAGAGACTGTTGTTCCTCTCTCGCAGACTTAGTTAAACATTTGGAAGCAGGGATCTCTGCCGGATGCTCTCTGCTGGAAGGCGGGGAGCAGTGCCTTTTGCCTTGGCCTGGGAAGGCCCCGTATCGCCCCCACCCTGCCCCACCTTCCCAGGTCGTCCTGCTATGTGTACCTCCTTTTTTCTCGACCACTCAGGGAGCTCCTTCCCAACTCAGAATCTTGCAAGTGGTTCTTGGCTCTTCTGGGACTGTTTTCTCCAACTCCCTTTGCACGGTGTCTCCTTCAAATCTCAGCCAAAATGGCACTTGGGAGAAGCCTTCTCTGCTCACAGATAATAGAGCCTCTGTTCCCTCTCATAATTCTGTGCTTGCCCCGGTCTACAGTTTTGTAATGCACTGCATTCCTGTTAAGGGACTTTTAGTCTCTTCCCACAGAAATCTATATTTTCAAGCATGAGTTTGATTTTATTTATCACTGTGTCACACATCTAGAATACTTCCTACTCAAAGAGGCAGTGATCAGATATTTGTTGAATGAATGATCTCTCCCAAAGAAAGACCCTGAAGTGAAATATATTTTAATCATTTTATTCTAAAAAGATCACAAATTTCCATTTCAGTTTAAATAATATTTTAGTATTAAAAAAATTCACAAAGGAAGGTTTAAATCTTTTATGTATCTAAAAATGCATTCCTGATTTCCAGATAGCTCATGCAAAATCTTATGCAGTGATATTCAACAAAAGAACCTTTAATCAGTAGTATAAATTGGATTCTATTTGATTTGAAGCAGGTGAGATCTTCAAATCCCATTTTGAAAGATATCCGAAAAGACCTTGAAGCCACAGACAAAGTTTATTTGAAAACATAGTTTAAAACTGCACAAATATAAATACAATTTAATATGTAAAAGGGAAGGCATGCTTCCAATAATAGTATAAAAATACTACCTTAATCTTGGTACTTTGCAAATTTTAGCCATGTGAGTAAATTAAACACATCTAATATGATAATAGGTTATTTTTGTAGTAGTAATTTTGTCTCAAAAAGCAATGCAAGGAAATACTAAGATAAACCATAATACCCAACAGAGTTGTGCTATGATACATAATATTTTAGTAAATCACAGATACAGTGTTATATATATGCCAATAACTTTTAAACCCTCCCTTGTCATTAATTTACTATAGATCACTTAATTTCAGTTGGTATTAATTTAGAGACTTAATGAAACATTTAATTTTTTCTGTGCTACCTATTGCAGCCTAAAAATGAAATCTCAAGATTTCAAACATTATTGAGCATTGTTGAGAAAGCATTCTAGAATTCGTGTTAAAACAAAATTTTTAGATTAGATATGTAATTTCCATAGATATACAAAAAATATAGAAATGTGTTTTCTAAATAGTTAATAAATGTTTATTTTGTAAAAAAGTGTACTAAATTAATCAGATTATTTTCAACAGATGTAAACCAATTTGAGAAATGAAAATTTGAAGAGGGTTTGGATCTGATGACACATGGGAGAAACTGAAGGAAGCGGGTAACCATTTCGGTTTCATGTGTACCTCCTGTCACTCCTGGTAACACTGTCACTATGAAAATAATCCTTTCATGCTATCCATGCCAAAATACTACAGATTTCAGTGAAAATTTCAGATGCTCAAATCACCTTGTTGAGTGTGTATATCTCTTAGTCTTTTTGTGTCATAGCTTCTGTTGTCACAAAATTCAAATAAAAATCAACACCAAGTGCAAATTACACACATTTTCCTGTTGAGTACAGTGGTTTTATTGTTTTTTTTTTTTCTTTTTTTCTTTTTTCTTTTTTCCTCTTCATGGTTTCACTATGGCTTTTCTAAAAGCGTCCCACTGAATCACAGTCTGCAGCACTGCAAACAAGCTGGTGTTCTCTGGCGACGTTCCCGAGAACGTTGTCCCTAGATCGGAGCGCTGGCTTTCCGTGTGTTAGTTAGCTGTGTCTGCAGAGGCTGCAGGGAGCAGGCAGCGTGCAAAGTGAAACGCTGCAGCTAAGCTTGCTAAGCCACGCATTTCCATTTTCCTCTTCACTTAACTGTTTAGTGCCTCTACACAAGGCTCTTCGGTGTGTTGAGGGAGCTTGGTGTTTGAATTTACAGTGTGTGTGTGTCCTGTGAGAGGCGTAGGAAGTGGGTATGGAAGCCATGACCAATGCAACACCCTTTGCTCTTTCCACTTCTGGTCTCGTATAACAGGGCTCACAGAAAAACCATTATGACAATTTCCGTGTTGATGTCACGTGAGCATGAAATAAGCTTCTAAGTTTCAGTCTTAGATCAACATATTGATCGAATCTAGTTTTTCAAGGGACAGGGACTCAAGCAGATCACCTGCCATACCAACAAGGTTGTATCAGAGCAATGCTATGTTATCCTACATCATGTGACATTATGTCATCCCTAAGAAACTTCCAAAAATTAAAACCCTTGACCACTTTGTCTTAAAATGATTTCTGTGTGTCTGACCTTAACTTTCCCATCTTAGATAGAATGAAGTTTTATAAAAGGTATTCCTAGACTTTTAGAAAAATTGTAAAATATATGATAAAGAACTTAGAGGCCCTAGTTTTATGTGTTAACATAATGAACATGATTTAGTTCAGTAGCATTCAGGCATATAGGTCTGTTTCAGCCTGGATCTGTTGTGACTCAGTGGTTTTTAAGAAGCATTTGGATGTCTACACCTGGAGTCTTTAGAGGATTAGTTTGGCGCTGCCTGCAACACTACACAAAGCAGAAGTGTGAACATCTGTCAAGCTCAGTGTGATAGCATAAAAACAATCTCAGGGATAGGATAACAAAAGCAAGTAGCAAGACTGAAACACAGAGTTCATGAAAATTCTCCCTTGTTCAGAAGCAGGGAAAAATAAATTAACCTGTGAGACTCAATCATGCATTGTGTAAGTTTACATTCAGTAAAGTTATCTTACATGCTTTGGATAATATTTGAATAGGCAGGTTTGTAAGTACTAGTGCATGCAATATTTTTGTACCTGAGGTTATATGTTTTTGTTTTAAAAAATTGCCTGCTTACAAACTTTATTCCCGAGTTCATCTATGAATGCTCTTTAAAAATATATTTGTATCTACCTCTTATTTCAAAACTGTTTAAGTTTAACCAGTTCTATAAATACTGAGATGAGAGGGAAATAGCGCAGTAAAATGTAGACAGGGAATGAATTGAAATCGTTTTACAAAGTTGAACTCATGTGTGTTGTAGCTGTGTAGTAATTTCTAAAAGAAGAGGGTTAAAAAGGTGGGACATGAATTAAGCCTTTGGAACACCCTGTTTCCACAATGCTTCTGGGAGTTTTCATAGTATAAAAATACCATTACTGCCAGGACTGAAAGCACAATCTAGCCTTGTGGAACTGATTCAAGAATAAATGAGCAACAGATATAAAGTGATCATCTTATTTTCTCTATATTCCTGAGGTGCTCACAGATAAAATTTATGGTAACCAGCTCAGGATGCCCGAGTGGGACTAGTTATGACTGTGTTCACATCTTGTTTGTATGGCAGAAATATACCAGCAATGGAAGAATTTAGATGGGGGCCTGAGATTCAACATTGTAATGTCTTCATATAAAAGAAAGTGTTATTAAACTAAGAGTGTGCCTGTCCTGGATATTCCTGGTCATCACATGCCATTCTGTCTCATTTATTTACCACTCTGGTAGAAATCCACATTAGCTAAGAAGTCACACGGGGCACTTCTCTTATTAAAGTTGCCTGGAGACAAGGTCTGCCCTTCTTTCTGGAATCATAGCTAGTGATCTTGGGAGAAGGTGGGGAGAATACAGAAATGCTGAGACTGGCCCAGCCAGGGGATGCTTTGCTTTTCCTCTCCCTTTTCTCCATCTCTCTTTCTCTTCTTACTGTCGAGGTACATTAGCACACAAAGATACTACAAATAGTTATGTTTGGATACTCGGCAGTGGCTTTGTGTCCATTTTCATTTAATTTTGGGGCAGTATCAGTCCCTAGAGATCGCCTATATATAATTGAGCAGCCATTTTACATTCTAGTAAATGAATATCATCCTATAAGCATTGGTAGGGTTACTCATTGATACAAGAAACAGAGAGAGAGAGAGAGAGAGAGAGAGAGAGAGAGAGAGAGGCTCAGAAGAGAACCAAGGACACTACTTTTTTTTTAAATGGAAAGAATAATTTAAATGACAATTTCCTGCCACCAAGAGTTCACATGTACTTCAAACAAAAGTAAAACACTAAGAAAAAAGTATATATGGTAAAGAATATTATAAAATTTTGCTACTAATTTGTGCTGCTGCTGTATGTTTATAACTTTTTCATAATGATTTTCACTTAGAAAATTGCAACTCTTTCTTGGGCAGCAATTTTGGACTTCCTGACAGGTGATAGCTATGAAAACCTAAGTTATTACAATAGTTTTAATTGGTACTGGAGTTTGAACCTAGATCCTTGGAATTGCTAGCAAGTATCCTATCACTAAGTAGTAACTTTTATTTTGAGACAGTCTCACTAAGCTACCAAGGCTTACCTCAGACTTCTGATCCTTCTGCCTCAGAACTCTGCATAGCTCAGATTACACACATATGCCACACGCCTGGTTTAAAATCTTAGTTCCAATGGATAGCAGTAAGATATGTTGCAGAAAGTGCCATGAAATATGCTACAAATTGATAAATAATGGTGAGAGTGAAAAACTGAGCTTTGCCCTAGAGCAACTCTGGACTTTGAGGTTACTTTGAATTCCAATATCAAAATAAAAGTTGGACCCCCAAAATGGCAACTCCTCAGCAACAATCCGATTAAACTAAGCTACTCCAGCTTGACGCTGGTTTCAGACTTTCAACTGTTACTGATCTCTTGCAAATATGGCTAGCAAGGTGAGGACACAGCAGCTCGCTACCCTTGCAAATTCAGTTAGACCCGAGCGTAGAATGCCATCATGAACAAAGCACTTGCAAAGTGCTTTGCTTCAGTTCTTTGTGCGCAGGCTCTTGGTGGACTCTGAAGGAGCCACATCATCTAGCCAGTCACTGAGTGTGTAGGCAGGGAATAGATGCTGGCCTATTGGGAATATTCCAGAAGGCAGGTGCCATCAACTGGAGGCTGGCCCCAAGACTTCTTGCTAGCCTGAGTTTCTAATATCTAAAATTTTAAGCAGTGTCATTCTTGAAAATATTGCTGATCTTCACAATGCTGCTCAGACTACAGGGAATGAAGGCGAGGGCTGGGTTGTTACTCCTGCCAGAGATGAATGCCTTAAAGTTTCGCTGGAGCTGTCTTCCTGTCAGTGGAAGCTTTGACAGTGAACACTACAGTGTCCTCTCCTCTTCCCCTCTTTATAAACTAGCATAGGTGGTCATGCGCCTAGGCTTCCTACCCGTGGTTCTGAGTTGAGGCCTGGAGGACTCAGCTCAGGAGCTCCAAGGTCACAGAGGAGAAGATGCACACCTGCATCTGGAGTCGTGTCTCAGCTGTGTGCCCATTTCTCTCTCAGTGGATGTGAACATCCCAGTTGATTAATCTGTTTTGATCTAAATTTTGTGGCTTTTTGGGTAACTAGAATCATCAGTATTATGAGTTATTATTACTAACCAAAGAATATGAAGAAAAAATTGGGACCAGACTAGTTTGGGGAAAGATTCTAGAAGAAGGAAGGAGATGAGGTGAAAAATAGGACAACTTACTAGACCCAGATCTGGGCAAAATACTGAAGAACTAAGTGGCAAGTTAAATAAAACACTATTGGCAATAGAAAATTCATGGTACCTGCTGAATGTTTAAAATAAGAGCCAAAGGGGCATGCATTTTTTAATCCACTGACATTTGGGAAGTTTCAGTTAAAAAATATTGATCTTCTATCACTCACAAGAAGGTTAAATGCAGATTATTATGGAACTAAAAAAACATTTTAAGGAAAATCTATCTTAAGAAATAGCATTTAAATAGTAACAACTTAAAAGGAACATTATTGTGCAGGGCACTTAGAAAGCCAGTAAGATATGATACTTAAGCAAACTCAATAGAAAACACAACATCATCAAACCTTTTCCCTGCAGCAAATGTATAATGAGACAGTATTGTGCCTCTTATATGCATACAGTCCCAGAAAGCACATGAATAAGATGTGTGTTCGACAGATTTACATCCTACATCCTATCTGCTTTAAGAAAAACACTCATTCAAAATCCTACACTATGGAAAACTACTTTCAGTTTTTTTTTTTTTTAATTTGGTCCATTGATCTAACAAGTCCGAGTTCTCAAATCTTTTACCCCAAGTTAAAAATTGGAGCAACTAAACGGAACTCCAGCAAGGCATAAATAAGATATTAAAGTGCATATATACAATCCCAGAAAAGTTTTGTTTGGGAACAGCAAAAATTTCTAGTGCAAAAACTGCTTTTGCCAGCAAAGCTCTCTCTCTGGAAACAAGGGCTACAGAAAAAGTTAAAACAGGAACAGGTGAAGCAAGGCCTGTCTTTAGTTGAGTTAATATAAGCATGCACCGGGAGCCCCAACTAGGTTCAGTCCTGTGAAAGGGAGGATTTCTGCGGACAGTGTGGATGCAGTCAGACTTCCCTGATCAGAAGCAGTGCTTTCTTCATGTGTCCTAGAAACCAATTCATCAGACGTGCCATTAGCTGCAGCTGGGGACACAAAGCTCAAAGAGTGTTTTTGCAATACACTGGTGACTTAGTGAGAGTACACACAGTTATTTCATCTTGGCTCATCTTGCCTTCTTGATTTTTCGTTTGAACCTCACCTTGACTCTGTTTGTGCTTTTGGATCTGAACAGAGACTGGGCACTGTTTGTAGAAATGAATTCCCTTGGGTTGCATGACCGCGGCCTTTAGAATATCTGATTTATCCTTTTCGAAATTCATAATAAAACAGTTTTTCACTTCTCAGTGCAATAACACAGAAGGGGGTAGTTATTATTCTTTATTTTTTCTCTTCCTTCAAGGATCCAGGTTGAAAGCTCTTAGGAGGACATCCAGGTCGCCAAGATTGGCTGCTTGGAACAGTTCCGGTTGGTCCATCAGCGACAGTGCAATTCTGAGGGCAGCCCAGATGTTCCCCGAGATTGCAGGGTGAGGGACTTGCTGTTGATTCCTGCTCTTTCTTTGCAAACTGAGGGCAGTGAGAAAATTGCTGACTGCTTCTCTAAGAGGGGAGAAAAACAGACATTTTAAGATACAATAGATTTCAGAGTTAGCAAACTTTAAAAGAAAGAGTAAGTTACTGTAGTGTGAAATCCTGTATCACTTTGCCATGATCTTTTATTTTTTTATTATTTAAATTTAACAATGGTTATATATTTTCATCATCAGATCAGTTTAGATTGATATAGGTATATAAGATTGATCAAACAATTAAACATTAACACTTTCAATAAACATTACTTTTTTTTTCTTTTCCCCTTTCTTTTTTTTTTAACAGTTGAAACATTGCATATTGTCCTCACAATAGTTCTACAGAGCACAGTGTGTGGGCATGACCCACCTTCCTATTGATGTTGCTAAGAAAATCGCCATGATCTTTTAGATGAGAGATGAACAACTTCCTGATTCGCTACTTTTTCTTTTATTATACGTCGTGAATCATATTATAATGATTATCTTGCTGGGATAATCATTATTATGTACAGTGAAATCAGAGAGAAAAAGAAAAGAAAATTAGAGTTTATGAATGCCACATGACAGAGGAGGAATAGTAAATGCACTGCTAACCCACTCATGCATTTCCCCGGCTGTAGGAGTGATTTGAATGCTTAGTCTTCTTGCAGGTATGATTTCTATAATGAGACTTTAAGACAAAGAACAAGGCCTTACTCAGAAACATAGTTGCCTAATTTTTCCTAGTAGGGTTAGACATGTAGAATATAGGTACGAAGGAGTTGGTACCTGGGCTTGTATCCTGAGCCACAGGCAAATTTCTTACCTTCTCCCTAGCTGGGTTTTCCTGAGTGTGTCATAGGGATAACAGAAATCATTTTAAAACTTTGTGGTGAGGGGCCCTTGAATCCATGTTTGTGAAAGCTCTTAGCCTTAAGATCAATAGTTGTCAAATTGTGGTCTTAGGGAACCTTGGAGTTCAGTGAGGTCAAAACCATTTCCACAATAAAATTGAGATGACATTTGACTTTTCACTTTCATTGTTTTCATAGAGTGGGATTTTCCAGAAATTATATGATGTAAAATATCTTGACAGATTGAATGTGGAAGTTGATAGGAAAGTCTGTCTTTTAGTGAGCAAGGTATAAAAGAAATTTTCACAAATGTAGAACAATGCAGCTTCTTTCTAGACAGTTTTCTTTGGGGAAATAATTATTTTCATACACAATGATTTTTATATTAACATGGAATGGGTTTTCCCAGTTTTGAATTAATCTTTTAAGGTGTTTCTAAGTTTGATTTCTAAAGTGGTAAATATTGACAGCTAAAATGCACATGAACAAACCTCTCTGGGGTTCTTAGTAGTCACCAACCATGAGCACGAAGTTTGAGAACCGCTGAGTCAGGTGCTGGCTGCAGGCCTCGCAGTTCACACCTGCGCCTGCTGCCAGCTTCCACTGCTGGCTCTGCCCTGTTCCATGGTCCATTGTCGCCCTGACCTTGTCTTATATATCTCACAGGCTGACTCTTGCTGAGAATAATAGTGCCACTTTATTCTTCTCAAAAACTTGCCCACACTTGAACTTACCTACTCCTGGAAAGTGGTTACTAAGCCTGTGGGAAGAAGCCGGGAAAGGGAAGCCGGTGCTCTGATTCCAGTGCATATGGCCTGGCACATGCGCATCTATTTTGTTAGATCTCCCTGCAAGTGTAAGGGAAATGGTGATGCTGCTCGTGGCAGGCTGGGTAAGGAAATGGAATGGGTGTCCTCATTGCCCCTCTTCTGGGAGAGGAGGGGACAGAGACTGATGGGCACAGGAAGTCCACCCTAGAGCAGACTAGACCCTGCTCACAGGGCAAGCATCTTCCAGACTCCATGAATAATCCTAGGCTGGTAAGAACTCTGGCGAAGGTAGATCTTAGAATCTGCTCCCTCATCAGCTGCTTGCAGCCCCGAGTATGTGGCAGTGGCTTCAGAGGGGTTAGAAGGATCACAGAAGAGCAGTCTAATTTATTGACCTCATTGAGCCACTCCAAGCTTTTGCATGGAGGTAATGTAGCTCTATTCTTCAACTTGTGACCCCAGAGACCATGTGAGTGACTCAGAATATTACACATGTGTGTGTATGATTGGTTTTCAAATGTTTCACAATATGTGTATAGATAATTGCAAAAGTTTGTGTATAGTGTTATGTTTAATAAAATGCTTATTTATTTAAAAGCACTATTCACTTTATATCAGCTTTTCCTCATTGCATGGATACTAAAAGCATTGCTGCTAGTACGCTTCTTTCATTAAAAAGGATCATCACTTGTAAAAAGCCTAAGATCCACTGGACTAAGCTATACCCTGGAGCTCCTGTTTGCAAAGGTGTAACATTTTAGGCTCTACTGACAATCTGCTTTCTTATTTCCATCATATGCAGCACTAGGTTAGGGCTTGCCTTTGACTCTATAGAATATGCGAGATGAAAAACAGCGAATGCTATAGCTACACACAGACACCTGACGTTCTTCAGGGAGAGGTCTTTTGTGGGGAAGGGAGAACTTCTTCTATTGAGGGCTATTATTTCCTAGGCGTATACATACCCCCCAGGTTAAACTCCTTCTCAGAATTCATTTAAGAGTTGTGTTTTTGTTGATGGTATTTTTTTCTCTCTCAGGAAAAGCCACAAAATATGTATCACTTCATAAGATTTCCCATAGTTGGCACAACAATAAAAGATGTTCAAAGCTTATCTGAGATGTTGCAGAGTAGCTCATCGATCAGGGTTGCTATATTTAGCAAATAAAAACATTGGAAGAGCACTGGAATTTGAATTTCTGGGAACAATGGATAATTTTGTTATTCTATTTTAGTACAAGTATATGCCACATACTGTCTGGGAGTTGCCTTTTTTTTTTTTTTTAATGTATTTGGTACAGGGTCTCACTACACAGCTTGGACTCATAACAATCCTCCTGTTTTCAGTCTCCCCAGCCCTGGGATTATAGGTGTGTACCGCCCACAAGCCTCTTTTTGGGTGGTTGGCTCAGTGTGCCTGGGGTTGGGACTGGTGGGGCATGTGGTGCATGGGATCAAATCCTGATTCCTGTGCTTGCCTAGGCAGGTGCTTTAGTCCTCTGAGCTATCTCCCCGGCCCTTCTGGGAGTTACTTGTAATAGAAACTTATTTGTTGTCTACCTGAAATTGAAATTTAACTTGCAATTGTGAATTGATTTGCTCCTCTGTAGAAGAAGTTATGCTTAAAGGTCTATACTTCACAGAGATGCTGATTTTGCCTATCATCGTCTCCAGCCAATAGCTGTCTCACTGAGTAGGCCCCTCAAATATTATTTTCCATACTAAGAAGCTACAGTGAAGAAAAAAAAGAATCATCCTGACAGCTTTATAAAAAGCCTCCTTTCATTGGATGCATATGTATGTATGTTTTTGTGTACATCTTCCCTTGTTTCAAAAGAGAAGATTTAAGGTATCTCATGAAATGCATTCATATAACATGCCAATAAAATTATGAATACAAAGGCTCAATGGGAAAATCAGGTTGGGCAAGACAGATGCAGTTAGAAGCCAGTGTGGAAGGACAGCACCAGGCTGCAGACAGCTGCATGCAGGGAGGTGGCCAGGGCCAGGTAGGGGCCTTACTGCTGAGGGAGGAGGGTCTTTGCAGCAGCGCTTGCTGCATCCATGTAAAGCAAAGCAGCTGCTGAACAGTTGCTCAGCTCCTTAGTCTGAGGTCAACTGTCTCAGGTATGGTGTGATCCAGGGGCTAAGGTTCTTCCTGAGGTCCTTTTGGTATAAGTGCCGCAACGGTTTTCTGAGACCTACTTCTGTATTTACCAGGGGAAAATGCACAAATGCTTGGAAACAGCAATTCTTCAGAGGTCAAAGGAATACAACCACGTTATGCAGTTCTCTGAAGATTCATCTAAAAAAATAATAGTAATAGGAATACCGAGGATGATGGCAATGAAAATCAGTATCATAAATGTGCCCACACTGATGTCTGCTCCATGAGAGGCAGTAAACTTCAACTTGTGTAATAACTTTGCAAAGTAATCATATCCACCCCTCAATGCCTGCTATTAAAAGTGGAGAAACTGGAGCTCCAGATAAAAATGGAGCTGTCATTTGAGCCCAGGCTCATCCGACCATAATAATTTGGCTTTTTCTGAAAATGAGAAAGTTTATGCTTTTATGGGCTTAAAACTATCATTTAGTTCTCTTTTCCCAGTTGTGGAAGTAGTACTTGCTTTTTCAGAAAACAGAAAAATAAAGAAAAAAGTTGCCCATGCATTCGTTATCCAAAAGAAGTAATAGTCATATATGATCCTTGTCAAATGGAAAAGACAGAGATGATGAACTTTTTAGAAAATGAGGACAGCAGTTGGGACGAGAAAAAGGACTAAAGAAAGCAGTGGAAAAGATATATTTATGTATATATTCAGGATAGCTTGGATAATTGGATAATTGGATAACTGCTGATTTCTGCAGGTCTATTGAATGGAGTTGTTAATACTTCAATTTTTTTTCTTTTTAATTCTTTATGACTTTTTAAAAAAATATCAATTTTGCATGCTTATATCTGGTAATCTAATATGAAGACAACATTATTCAATACAACAACCATTGTTGAATTCCTATTATTTTGTTTAATGAAGATATTTAATATTTTAAAATTTTCTTTAAAAAAGAAAAAGACAATGAGATCTAATTAGTTATTTGGCAATCCTGTCTCAGGCTACTGAGCTCAGTCCCATGTGGAGCTTTCAGCCTGCCTGCTGGTTTGCCTACCTGTAGGCGCCCAAGTTGATACAGCTAATCCCCAGGTTGTATCGGGACCGGATGAAGCCCGGCTGGATCTCCAGGGCTCGTGTGTAGGCCTCCACGGCTTCTTCACTGCGGTCACCGTTTGCTAAGGTTGCCCCGAGACGATTCCATAATGAATAGTCCTGATGATAAAAATCAGAGCCTTCTAACAACCTGAACAAGCCACAGTGACCCAGTGTTCCCATATTTCTGTGCAGGAGAAGGAGGATGGCTAAAATGTATGCCTTGCTCATGGGCAGATGTCATGTTAAGACAAATTTCTGTGCTAACGTTTCTACTCTAGTATTTCAGGATCATAGCCTCTCCAGCATATCATTGATACCAATCATTTTAACACTGAGGGTGGTGTATGGGAGAGCTGATAATGCCTAGAAGACATACTTAGTGTGTAGCCTGTGAAAAAAACCAGAAAATTAAAGTCTCTTGCTGGGCTGAGCTTTCTTACCTCTGGCCGAACAGTTAAGGCAGCGTTAAAAGCATCTATTGCTCTGTTAAATTCTCCACTCAGGTGGAATAGTACCCCTAGACCTGTCTGCAGGTCTGGGTCAATCATGTCTCCATTTTGGTGGGCAGCTTCCAGGTATAATTCTTTTACCCCTTCAAGGACAGAGCTACAAAAGGAAAAAGATTTATAAAACAAATAGTCTGGGCCCAAGTGATTAACAACTAAAGCTCTTTTGACTCTATTTCAAGTCTCCCTTTGTTACCAACTGGACAATTTGGCTAAAAATTTCTTACTTGAATGAGATGACAATACTAAGTGTTAAAAATACAGCCAATTTTCTAAGGGTCTTAGTGAGTAAGAATTTAAATCAGGATTTATCATTCATTGGAAACAAACTTCCTGCTAGGTGTGGTGGTACACACTTGTAATTCAACTACTCAGGAAGCTGAGGCAGGAAGATTGCAAGTCTGCAGCCAGCCTGGACAACTTGGCCAGAGCTTGGTCTTTCTACACTTCATAAAAGGGCTAGCACATATATATAGCTCAGTGTTAGAATGCTTGCCTAGCACACACAGGGTCTTGCATGTAGCACCAGTAGCACCAAAGCAAATAAACAAGTAAATAAACAAAACCACAAAGCCAAAGTTCCTAAAAGGAAGGAATTCTGCATATATACAAGATGGATAAGGCAATAGTCCTAAGAATTTTCATCAGGTTTTTGAAAATAGCAATTAATGGGCAGAATTTTTAGTGTGACTCACTCTGTATTTTGATTTTGTGGGCTAAGCAGCTACCTTGAGGACAGCAATTTGTAATACTAAAACCATGCTTGAAATACCTCTTGTCTTGGCCTTCTGAATGTGTACTGTTTCTGATGTCATATTAATTATTACTATACTCACCTTAAAGTAATTATTTTAAAAAAGGTAATGAAATGAGAAGCAAGAACAAAAATTTAAGATTTCTTGGAGTCATGTGGATATATTCAGTCGTATGTCCCATCTTGCATAACTCTTATCTGTTAATCTGAGCAACAGATTTTGACAATGAAAATAGAGAATATATTAATCACTGTTGATCAGATATTGTTGTCTTGAAAATCTGTAACGTGTGTATTGTATATTACTCTGTTACTCTTTGCTTTTTTTCTCTTTCTCTTGTTTCTACTCTTCAAAATAAAATTATGTAAAATGGGAAGAGCACCTATGTGCCCATTTCTAATTCTCAAGTGTTAACAAAACATGGCACTTATTGTACTTTAGGTGAGTTGGATGTTTGAAGTATGCAGCTTTGAAGTCTGATACTCAGATAAGTGTCTCTGAATTCACATAAGGTAGATCCTATGTCCAGAGGATGGCTGCTTTAGCATAAGTGCTGCTGAGGTGAGCACCAGGATGGCTGCTCCAGTCTGCTAAGTGTCCCCTCCCCCAAAGTGCATGTGTTGAAGACTTGGTCATCCATCTCTGGTACTGTTGGAAGGTGGTGAAACCTTTGGAAGGTGGAGCCTGGTGGGAGAAAGTTGGGGTATTGGGCGATGGGTCAGTAAGGATGCTATCGGGACTCTGGGTCCTTCTCTCTTTGTTTTTGCCTCCTGGCCCCCATGAGGAGAGGAGCTTTCCTTGCCAAATGTTCCCACCATGCTGCGCTGCTTCACCCCAGGCCCAAAATAACAGGGCCTGTTGACTGTAGACTAAAACCTCTAAAACCTTCTTACAGGTTAATTATTTCTGGTAAGGTACTTTGTCACAGAGTGGAATACATCCTGATTGTGGCGTCAATCTTTCTAATAAGGGATGCTCTTCTAGTGTAATGATCTCCTAAAAGTGAGCCATGAGGGGTGGCTGAGATCTGATTAATTCTGAAGGTGGCTGACTGTGGGTATGGGTGTTTATTGCCAG
This sequence comes from Myocastor coypus, assembly GCA_004027025.1. NCBI lineage: Eukaryota > Metazoa > Chordata > Mammalia > Rodentia > Myocastoridae > Myocastor > Myocastor coypus. The sequence goes on along the minus strand of PVJA010020845.1, from coordinate 3,564 downwards.
CCAAGATCTCATAAGGATACCTGTCAACTGGGGTCTTAGACATCCGCCGAGCGAGGCCTGGAGATCCCTTCTTGCTCTTCACGAGGTATTTGTACTTTGGGTTTTGCCTAATCCAATTCTTCAGAGCTTCACAGGCATCTTGCTGATGGCCAGTGTTCGTATAACTTACGGCCAAGGCCATTAAAGCTTTCAAGTTGTTGGGCTGCAATTCTAAGCACCTGAACAGAGATCAAACAAATAATTTCAGATATTTTTTGACCCAGCATCTAATTTACATTTTAGAAAATTTAAAGTCTTTATTAATTAAATCCTGCCCAGGCATTGTTAAGTTCGTTTAGGTCATTGCTAGAAAACACCCCATATTCCTTCATACGAAAACTGAGACCAGAGTTTTTTTTTTTGTCTTCTTGAGACAGAGTCTCACTATGCAGTTTAGGCTGGCCTTGAGTTCACTTTTGTAGCCCAGGCTGATCTCGAACTCACACTGATCCTCCTGCTTCAGCCTCCCAAGGGCTGGGATTACAGGCGTGCTCCACCGTGCCCGGCGAGACCAGAGTATTTTTAAGAAAATTAAAACTCATCCTGATGACTACCAGTGTTGGGTAATTCTAATAAGCAGGCTTGCAATGACAGGAAATATAAGCACACAAAGTGTTAATATTTAATCTAATGGAAAGTAAGAGATGTTATAATTTAATGATGCTTTATTACCCCTCACCCCTAGTTGGGCGAACTAAACTAAATTCATGCAACCAGAGACAAAAGACTATACAGTGTTTTATAAGGGAAGGGTAAGTTCAGTGCGTCTGCGCTGGAGATGTGGGGTGACTGGAAACACAGGTCATTCAAACTCTCCCTGTTGTGCCACAGACCTCTGTCAAGGGCTTTTTTGACTTCTGCGTGCATAGGAATCATGCAGGGATCTTGTATTACAGAGGCCTGGGGCAGAGCTCAGGGGTGTGCATGTCTGACAGGCCACTAGGCCCTGCCAACGCTGGAAACTCCAGGATAAGCCTCAAAATATCCTGCTCTGTACCTGTACCCTCCCTGGACAGCCAAACATCGTGATTTAGGAGCATGGCTTTATGGTAAGCTCTTGTTTTTGCAGAACTCCATGTGGGTGCTGCGTGGCAGCCCAATACTTAGCCGGGACAAATGCTTTACCCTGTACCTCAACAAAGGTCAAAAGACAAGTCTGAAACACAGAAAACCCACTGACAAACGTCCACCAGGCCCATTATTTTGCACTTAGCTCCAGCTACCTCTGGAGGGCGACAATGGCTGCTTGTTCGTTTTCATTCTCTGCCTGGGTTATCCCAAGAAACTGCCATGCCTGAAACAAAGGACACACACAACTAATTACTTGTGTGTTTTGTTGTTTTACCTGCCACAGATCTCTTACGCGATGCAACTCAGGTCAGATGTAACAGCCATGTAACAGGGAAAAATATCAAACGCCTTTCTTCAGATTGTCTTGACATCTAGGTCATGATTTTGTCTCCAATGTTTCTATCCTATCCTATATCCTAGGGCTATGGGCATCTCTGAGTTTCTGAGATTTTATAATACTTGGTATCTTAAAATTAAATGATGAATATGTAAATTATGCAACTGTGAGGAAAATAGGTAGAAAATAACCCAGAAATATAACTAAATAGTCTAGTTTACATTAAGAAGTTTTAAGAAGAGATAGGCTATGTGAAATCCTGATTACTTCTAAGCCAGATTAATGATGATTCTTTATAAAGGACAATTTCCACTTCGATTTTCTCTTTCATGATCTTAGCATACTTCTGAAGAAAAGACACTCAAACTGTCTTTTCCCAAAGAAAAGGCTTCTTTTGCCTTTGACCGTGGTGCCACCTGCATTATCTACAATCATTATCTTGGCCTTGCAGTCTCGGATCTGTTCAGTTACCAAAGACCTTAATTTTCTCATTTTCAAATCTGGAAAAATGACTTATACTTTTATTTTTAACTTCCCAGTATTGTATTGAGTGATATGACATACACAAAATATCTGGCAAAATATAGAGAATTTATAAGTGCAAGATAAAATTATTTCATATATCTTTAAAAGATTACAGTATTTTTTTTTTTACAGCTTTCAGTTTAATCTCACTTTACTGAAAATCTGTGGCCCAAAAAAGACATTAGGAACTTTTGAAAACTGAAAAATTATAATCAGTTTACTTATTCTTTGTATACAAACTAAGTATATTCAATAGTGAGAAATTTGTAGGAAATCAGTTAATACTTCCAACATCCTCAGGGCAGGGATAGCAGGGCCTATATTGTTAGGCCCTCCCCGTACAGTTACAATAATAGAGCTTAGAAGGCTAACCACTATTCTGTAGTGTCTTTTTCACACACACACACACACACACACACACACACACACACACACACATGCTGAAAGAGAGACAGAGACTGACAGAGAAAGAAAGAGAGAGAAAGACAGAGACAGAGACAAAGAGCGCTAGAGTTCTTTAGTGGTTTCCTGTGGTTTTCTGATGTAGCTCAGCTCTTGCCTGCTACCTTTTACCTCCCCTCTACCATTTTGGACCATCTTTGACCCTCACTCAATAATTTGAGCCCTTCTGCGTAGCACACACCATTGCTTCTTTAAAATAACTTCACTTCCCTGTTCTTTTCAATTCTTTATCAGAACTCAGCCCTGGATACATGTGTGCAGGGCGGCCACACTGGCATCGCTGCCCTCTGCCCTCCTCGCATCCTGTCCATGCAGCCTCTCATGGGCTGTTTATTGCCCTGTATTGCTTTATTTCCTTGTCTCCCCAAATCGAACATAAAGATGTGTTTTCAACTGAAACATTTTCCCAGCTTTTCAGTATCTTAAGTCAGAACCTGGTGCAATGTTTTGGGACAGAGTATGTACTCCATAAATGTTAAGGGAGCCAATCAGGGGCACTGAGACCTGAGACTCAGTATCAAAAGTACACACTGCTCCTTGGAAACTGATTTGCATTGTTGGCTGGCAAATTCAGATTCTCATTTCTAGTCCTCAGCCCTCTTTGGAGACTGTAGACACTACAGATCAGAAATCTGGTTAGAAGATTGATACCTCCTTTCTGCTTTCAATCAGATGTTATACTAAGCCAGGCCAGTGCCGTTGTGAACCTTTACAGGATGAAAACGTCCCCAGTAAAGCCCTGTGGCTTCCTGTCCCTCACTGGCACATGCAGCCATGCAGGGTCCGAAGAAGCGAAGGGGAAATGCTACCTCCGCATCTCCAGGGTCCTGAAGGATCGCTGCCTCCATGAACAGGATGGTGACTGGCAGGTCCCCTTCCTTCAGCCTTTTCAGGCCTTCTTCAAATGCTCCAGGCCAGTCCTTGAAGGGGTTTTCAGTGTGAAAGTAATATCCCTACGGTACAGAGAAGCGCCATTACACCATCCATCGATCCCTCTCTTCATTACATTCAGTATGATCTCTCTAAATTTGAAATTAACTTAGTTATTTCAATTGTTTGATTTATTCAACTTATTTATTTTTGTATTTTAGGGAAGGGTCTGCAAGGTGGTCAGGGTCTCACTACTAGAT
>PVJA010020844.1:0-36397 GCA_004027025.1 Myocastor coypus | reverse complement strand
TTTTTTTGTCTTTTTGAGACAGGATCTCGCTATGCAGTTCAGGCTGGCCTTGAGCTCACTTTCGTAGCCCAGCCTGGTCTCGAACTCGCACCAATCCTCCTGCCTCACCCTCCCAAGTGCTGGGATTACAGGCGTGAGCCACCACGCCCGGCAACCCCTGCTTTTTTTCTTTTTCTTTCTTTTTTTTTTTTTTGAGGTGCTGGATCATGTAGTATTTTTTTCCAACCTTTAACTTTAAGCCTACGAGTTTCTTTATGAGTTAAGTGTCTTTCTTGTATACAGCATATTGTTGGCCTCTGTTTCCTTATCCACTCTGCAAGTCTACTTCTTTTAATTGGAGAATTGAGTCCATTTACATTGATGGTTATAATTGGAATGTATTGACTTATGGCTGACATGACTCTTGTTTACCACTTGTTTACCCTACTGTTTACCACTTTTTCCTCCTATGTTTTGTTGGTTACTCTATTTGGTGGGATCTTTCTGTTCTCATTTGTTGAATTCGGGTTGTTTTGGTCCCTCTCTAAAATATTTGTTAGAATATTGTGTAGCGTTGGCTTAGATGTAATGAAATTCTTAGTTGTTCCTTGTCATGGAAACATTTCACTTCTCCCTCATACTTGAAGGAGAGTTTTTCTGGGTATAGTCGTCTGGGCTGAAATTTGTTTTCATGGAGGACTTGAAGCACTGTGCTCCATGCTCTTCTTGACTTCATGGTTTGTGAAGAGAAATCCGCTGTTATTCTGATGGGTTTTCCTTTAAATGTGATCTGTTTCTTTTCTCTAGCACCTTTTAGTATATTATTCTTCAGCTGGATTTCTGGTAACTTGACTATTGTATGTTTTGGTGTGTTTTTAGTCGGATTGATGTTATTTGGAGTTCTGTAGGCTTCAGTTACCTGAATGTCCAATTGTTTTCTCATATTTGGGAAGTTTTCTGCTATTACTTCTGCCCATATTCTTTTACATCATTTGTATTGACTCCTTCTTTCTCATTGATTCCTGTTAATCTCACCCTGTTTACTTTTGCATCATCTTGCACATGTTGAATCATTTTTTTTCTTGCATTCTGGTTGTTTCTAAAAGATCTTTTCTTACTTTTTCACTGGCTGTGACTGTGTCTTCAAGATCTGAAACTCTATCTTTACTTTTGTTCATACGGCTCTGCAAACTTGTGATGGAGGTTTTATTTTCTGGTATATCTCTTTGAAATTGTTTCATGCGATCTATTTCTTTCCTATATTGCTCCATCAGGGACTCCATCATTTTTCTATTCTCCTCTAATTTTTTATCAATGTCTTCTTTAGTAGTATTGAAGTCTCTCATTGTGGTTATCCTTTCTCTCTCTAATTCAGAGATTATTTCTGTTCTGTTCTCCTCTACCTCTCTGTAGTTGTTCCCCTACTTGGCATGCTGTTGATTTAGACATGTCTTTGTTAACTTTAGATATTATTTCTGCTCTGATTTCCTCTATATTTTTCTCCAGTCGTTTTTCCACTTCATGTATTTCTTTTTTTACTTCAGATGTTATCTCTGATCTCAGTTGCTCTATAAGTTTCTGCACTTGTCTGTCTGCCTCGGATGCTACCCATTCAGAGGTTTCATATGCATGATTCCCATTTTCTTCCACGGAGTGTCTTCTTTATTTGATTTGGGTGGACTTGGATCCTGAGATTGCATCCTACTCCTTGTTGTTATCATTTTGTATGGAAGCAACCTCTGCACTTTCGTGGTGTTATGCTGTAAGTGTCTATGGGCCTTTGGTCTGAAGCCTCCAAGTTGGTTCCCCTATAGAAGTTCTCGGCTTCATTTCAGAGCTCGGGCTGCTGGCTGCTGTGAAGCCACGTGGGTCTGGTCTGTGGGTGGAGCTGGAGATTTGGAATTTCGGAATTCTGGTAGGCTCGTGGACCAAATGGGTTGCCACATGAGATGTCTGATGGCTTCGGTAGTGGAGCTTGGGCAGGAGGGGTTCTAAAAAAAAAGAAAGGGAAAGCGGAAGTGGAAGGCGGGTCCAGGATCCTGACCCAGCCAGGAACCGGGACAGGAGCTGAGGCACAGAAACGCAAAAGAGGAGCAGAGGGGCCGAGAGACCTTACCCGGCGGGCGTGCGGGACTGGTGGCCTGGGGACTAGGACCCCCATTCTATATTCTTGTTTCAGAACCTTTGTTTATTCGCTCATTTTTATGGCCGGCTCAGCTCACCCCAAGGGCAGGACTGGTACAGCATGTGGTGCCGGGGATTGAACCGCGGTCCCTGAAGCCGCCCAAGCGTTCCCAAGCAGGCGCCTTAGACCACTGAGCCATCCCACCGGGCCCCCCATTCTATATTCTTAATGTGTGAGTTCTGAGCTATAAATTTCCCTCCGAGAACTGTTTTCATTGCATTCCACAAATTCCCCTAGGTTGTGTTTGAATTTTCATTAAATTATAGATACTGTTTAATTTCTTATTTAATTTCATCTGTAACCCACTGGTGGTTGAGAAGAGTGCTGTTTAATTTCCATGTAGTTCTGGAATGCCTATGGTTTCTTTTGTCATTTATTTCCAATTTGATTGCACTGTGGTCAGATAATATGCATGGGATAATTTCTGGTTCTTTGCATCTACTTAGCATGATCTATGGACTATATGTGATCTAGTTTAGAAAATGTCCCATGTACAGCTGAAAAGAATGTGTATTTTGAAGTGGTTGGGTGGAACACTCTGTGAATGTCCACTATGTCCAGTTGTTCCAAGTTGTGATTCAGTTCTACTACTTCTTTGCTGATTTTTTGTCTGCTTGACCTATCTTTTCCGGATAAGGAAGTGTTGAGGTCTCCTGTTAAGATTGTGGTATTGGATATGAGATTTTTCATGTCCATTAAAGTTTGTTTTATATAGCTTGCTGCTCCCATGTTGGGCGCATACATATTTATGAGTGTTAGCGCTTCCTCATGAATTTTTCCACTAACCAATATGTAGTGGCCTTCTTTACTTCCTTTGATCAGTATTGGTTTGAAGTTTAGACTGTCTGCAAACAGGATTGCTACCCCTGCTTTTTCTTGAGGTGCTGGAGCATGTAGTATTGTTTTCCAACCTTTAACTTTAAGCCTGTGAGTTTCTTTATGAGTTAAGTGTGTTTCTTGTATACAGCATGTTGTTGGGCTGTTTCGTTATCCACTCTGCGAGTCTACTTATTTTAATTGGGCAGTTGAGTGCACTTACATTGATGGCTATAATTGAAATATATTGACTTATGGTTGACATGACTTTTATTTGCTACTGTTTACCACTTTTTCCTCCTATTTTTAGTTGGTTTCTCTATTTGGTGGGATCTTTCTGTTCTCATTAGTTGAATTTGGGTCATTTTGGTCCCTCTCTAAAATATTTGTTAGAATATTGTGTAGCGTTGGCTTTGATGTCATGAAATTCTTTAGTTGCTCCTTGTCATGGAAATATTTCACTTCTCCCTCATACTTGAAGGAGAGTTTTTCTGGGTATAGTCGTCTGGGCTGAAATTTGTTTTCATGGAGGACTTGAAGCACTGTGCTCCATGCTCTTCTTGACTTCATGGTTTGTGAAGAGAAATCCACTGTTATTCTGATGGGTTTTCCTTTAAATGTGATCTGTTTCTTTTCTCTAGCACCTTTTAGTATATTATTCTTCTGGTGAATTTCTAGGATCTTGGCTGTTATATGTCTAGATGTGGTTTTATTTGGGTTGATGTTATTTGGGGTTCTCTATACTTCAGCTACCTGACTATCTAATTGTTTTCTCAAATTTGGGAAGTTTTCTGCTATGACTTCTGCCCATATTATTTTTATATCATTTGTGTCAACTCCTTCCTTCTTGTTGATTCCTATTAATTTCACGTTGTTCACTTTTGCATCATCTTGCACATGTTGAATTATTTTTTCCTGCATTCTGGTTGTTTCTAAAAGATCCTTTCTTACTCTTTCACTGGCTGTAACTGTGTCTTCAAAATCTGAGACTCTATCTTCTCTCTCATTTATATGGCTCTGCCAACTTGTGATTGCGATTTTATTTTCTTGTATATCTCTTTGAAACTGTTTCACGCGATCTATTTCTTTCCTATATTGCTCTGTCAGGGACTCCATCATATTTCTATTCTCCTCTAATTTTTTATTGATGTCTTCTTTAGTAGTATTGAAGTCTCTCGTTATAGTTATCCTTTGTCTCTCTAATTCAGAGATTATTTCTGTTCTGTTCTCTCTACCTCTCTGTAGTTGTTCCCCTACTTGGGATGCTATTGATTTAGACATGTCTTTGTTAACTTCACATATTATTACTGCTCTGATTTCCTCTATACATTTCTCTAGTCGTTTTTGCACTTCATGTATTTCTTCTTTTTTTTTTTTTAACTTCAAATGTTATCTCTGATCTCAGTTGCTCTATAAGTTCCTGCACTTGTGTGTCTGCCTCAGATGCTACCGATTCAGAGGTTTTATCTGCATGATTCCCATTTTCTTCCATGGTAGTGTCTTCTGTATTTGATTTGAGTGGGCTTGGGCCCTGAGATTGCATCTTCCTCCTTGTTGTTATCATTTTGTATGGCAGCGATCTCAGCACGTTGGTGACGTTATGCTGTTAGCGTCTATGGATGTTTGGTCTAGATGCCCCAAGTTGGTTGCCCTCCAGAAGTTCCCAGCTATGTATCAGAGCTCCAGCTGCTGGCTGCTGTGAAACCCCGTGGGTCTGGTCTGTGGGTGGAGGTGGAGCTCTGGAATTGAGGAGTTCTGGTAGGATGGTGGACCAGATGCGTTGCCAGAGGATATGTGTGATGGCTTCAGTACTGGAGCTTGGGCAGGAGGGGTTAAAAAAAAAAAAAAGGAAAGCAGGGAGGTGGTGCAAGAGTGCTTACCCAGCCAACACGCAGACCTGAGAGAATCAGGACCAGTGGAAGTCAGGAGGTGGGGATTTGAAAAAGACAGGTCGAAGGGCCAAGTGTCCTTACCCGGTGGGCACGCAGGCCTCAATCATATTTTTAAAAAATTATTTTCTCATAGTTCTGGAAGCTGAAGTATGGTAAGTCCAAGATCAGTATTCTGGTTTATTTGGCTTCTGAAGAAAGTTTTCTTCCTAGCTTGTGGACATTTACCTTCTTATTATGTCCTACCTAATTTTTTTCTTGCTGGGGGGACCAAAAGAGAGAGGTCCATATCGCAGGGTTGATCATATCCTGGGAAAGCTCTCTGTTGTGTCTTCTTATAAAGCCACCAATCCTCAGATTAGGATCCCACTCACATGACCTCATTTAACCTTAATTGCCTCCTTCAAGGTCCGACCTCCAAATAAAGCCACAGTGAGTTCAATATTCAGTATGGATCACAGGGAGACATAAGCATTCAATCTGTAACAGTAGAAAATAGGTGCAGAAGGGTAGGGGAGATAGCTCAATGGCATAAGCACCTGCCTGGCAAGTGCAAGGTCCCAAGTTCGATCCCCAGTACCACAAAAGAAAAAGGGGAAAAAGCAATGGGGTAGAGCACCATACCACTGTAGATGAATGCCCTGAAATAGGATGCTGAGTAAATTAAGGTAAATTCCATCCTTAGTTTTGACAGAGAAAAGAGGTCTTACAGAGCCAGGCATGGTGGTGCACACCTATAATCCCAGCACTCGGGAGGCTGAGACAGGAGGATTGGTGCGAGTTCGAGACTAGCCTGGGCTACAAAAGTGAGCTCAAGGCCAGCCTCAACTGCATAGGGAGACCCTGCCTCAAAAAGACAAAAAAAAAAAAAAAAAAAGAGAGAGATCTTACTAAAGCATTAAGGATTAACTGGTAGCCTTGCCAATTAGACCTCCAGGAGATTTCTTAGACTGTATCACTAGTATTTGTCTTGCATTTTCCATGTAGTGTACGATTGATATATCTATAAACACTACTTTGCCTAAGAAGTATCATTATATGCAAATCCATAGAAGGAAATACAATTTACCCTTTCTCCATGGTAGTTAAAATCCAGCTTTCACATAGTGGGAGTTAAGAGGATGGTTATGAATGGTAGAAAGGTAGATATAAAGGAAGATTTGAGTGACAAAATGTGAAATATGCAGCTAGATGTAGATGACTTCAGTTTTCAGTTTAACTGGGTGGTGTGCTGTTGGAGGGAACAGAGAAATGAAAGGAACAGAAATTCAAGACTTTTTTTTTTTGTATTTTAGTACAGGGTCTCGCTACACAAATTGGACTCAGTAATCATCCTGTTTTCAGCCTCCCAAGTGTACACGCCACAACATCCAGTCTCTCATTGGCTCTCAGCTCATCCCAGGGGCAGGGCCGGCATGGCAAGCTGGGGGTCCAACCTTGGTCACTATACCTGCCTAAGCAGGCGCTTTAGTCTGCTGAGCTATGTGGTCTTCCCTCAGGCTCTTGCTTGAAGGCAACAAAAACATAGAAAATATTTCTGCCCACTTCCAATTAGCTTAAAACAAAAAAGGAGTTAGAGCAACAGAATGGCTTCTTTGTAAAAATGGAAAGAGCAGGATGGCTTGGATTTATTGAAAACATTTTTTTTTTTTTTTTACTGGGAGTCAAACTCAGGACCTTGTGTTTGCCAATCAAGCACTTATGCTGCTGAGTGACTTCCCCACCTGGATTTGCACACATGTAGGTAGGTATTCAGTTTTTTTTTTTTTTTTTTTCTGAGTGTTTCTGTTTCTTTTGGTTTATGGCACTGGTGGTGAACCCACAGCATGTATGTCATGTGGTTTGTTTGTATCACTGAAAGCTCTAGACCATTAGCCATTATTGGTTCATGATCTTCCCTTTTTCCTCCTATACCATTGTCTTAGTTATTTTTCTCTCGTTGCTGGGACAAATACTCAACACTCAAAATGAAGGAAAGAAAGGTTTATTTAGCTCACAGTTACTGGAGGTTTCAGTCCATATTCGGTGGCCCAACAAGGCTAAATGGGCAGAGAGTATCTAGTTCATGGCAGCAGAACAGCAACAAAATGGTGACAGAGGCAGCCAACCAATCAGGGCAGCAGAGTAATAGTGTGAGTCTGTCTCTCCGTTTCTCTTTAAATTACATCAGGCTCTCTGCTTTAGTCTATCCACCTCAGGCCACACCTATAATTCTCAACAGTACTCAGACCATAATCTCATTAGTAGTAAAATACATAATCCCAGTAGATCATGGATCAAGTCTCAAATTCTAGAAGTCCCTGCCCCATGACTCATGAGGCTTTGGGGGGACAACTAGACATAAACCACAACACACTTATACTGGAAATGGAATAATTCAAGGCAAACTGCTTTAAGCAGGGGACCTCCTGAAAGCTATTAGTTCTATCCACTTGAAGTGAATTAGAACAGAACAAGCCTATTCTTCAAAGACACTATCTACCTGAAGATAGTGGTAGATTCCTAAAGTGAGGGCTCAGTTCCATAACTTGCAATGCCAATTGCAAGCCCTGTTAGTTTTAATTATGCTTCTGCCCCTTGAAAGTTCCCACCAACCCCTTCTTAGGTTCATTCAGTTTGCTAGAGCAATACACAGAACTCAGAGAAAATCTTACGTTTACCAGGTTATTACAAAGGATATGACGAAGAATATAGATGAAGAGATAGATATACAGGGCCAGGTAGAGGTGAAGGGGTGAGCAGTTTGCATTCCCTTGCCAACTGTGCCATCCTCCAGGACTCTCTGTTAGGTTCAGCTCCCCAGAGTGTTATGAGACTTTCCTTTTGAGTTTTTATGGAGTCATGGTTACATAGTTATTACTGTCTAAATTGTTAGCCATTTCTAATCAGTTTAACCTGTAACATTCTCCCTTTCTCCAAAGAACAGGGAATAGGGCTGTAAATACCAGCCCTCTGATTCTGCCTTGGTCTTTCTGAAGGTGGCCGGCAGGCTTTCTGAAGCTTTCTAGAGGCTACCACACATGAGTAACTATTTAGAACATAAAAAGTTAGGGTTGGAGAGATAGTTCACAGGACTAAATGCCTGCTAAAGCAAATGCAGGGGCTGGGGTTTTTCCCCAGCACCACATGCTGCCCTGGCACTGGCCATAAGTTTGAAGATTCAAGGACGTTACAGCTCCTATGTCAGAAAATTGGGATGAAAACAAAATATGTATTTTTCACAGCATGGCAATGTATAAACTTGAGTCAGTTCAATATCTCAAAAGTGCAGTAAATAGTATAATAAGAAAACACAGAGGTGGATGTATTCCAAGGTAGACAGAATCATGGAACATTTGTACATGGGTTCTGGATCCAAATAGTCCAATACAGTTCTCTAGATATAGACAAATGAATGTATGAGGTAGAGCCAGCAGCTGGCAGAGCTGGTTTGGGTTTTCTAAAAGACTTTGACCGATTTCCACATCAACAACTCTTAGAAAAATGGTGTTATTTTCAAATTACCTAGAATGCTATTACTGATATCATTTTAATTTTGTTTGTTAAATCATGGCCAAGAAACAGAACCAAAGTCAATTAATGAAGGTTAGAAATAAATGACAGTGTTAACAGTGGGTACTAATTTTATGTAACATTTTAATAAATTACTGAGAAGCAGCATAGACAATGGAACTTTGGTTTGCACACAATAGCTCTATCAGTTAATACAATGTTTACCCGGTGAAGACAAAGGCAACATAATGGAAAATGATGGTAGGTGGCTTGAATTTAGATAAGGTTCAATTATGAATTTATAAGAGTTATAATAGTGTAAGGAAACACATCCACTGGAAGAAAGATAACCTCTTTAAAAAATGGCGCTGGAGAACTTGGCTTTTGACATACCAAAGATTAAAACTAGATCCATATCTTTCACCATAAACTAAACTAAGGCTGAAGTGGATCAAAGATCTAAATATTAAAACTGAAATATTAAATCTGCTAGAACACAAAATAGGTCAAACTCTTGAAGGCTTTGGTGTATTCAAAGCCTTTGTTAATAAAACCCCAGGAACTATCACAAAGAATCAACAACTGGGATCTCTTCTTACTAAAAAGCCTTTGTATAGTAAAAGAAATCATCAAAGGAGTGAGGAGACAACTGACAAGTTGGGAAAGAATGTTTTCCAGCTTTTCCTCAGAGAAAGGATTCTACTGAAAAAATATAAAGAACTCAAAAAAAAAACAAAAACAAACAAACAAAAAACAAATAAATAAATACATACATACATACATACATATATACATACATACATACGGTCAGACCTCCGAATGTAAAGACCCAATCCAAAACTGGGCATCTGAGATGAATATATACTTCTCAGATAAATAAGTACAAATAATAAACACATATATTTAAAAAGTTTTAACATCATTGGTCATTCAAGAAATGTAAATTAAAACAACATTGAGACTCCATCTCACCCCAGAAATAACAGCTATTATCAAGAAATCAGGGACTGGGGAGATAGCTCAGTAGAGTAAGTGCTTGCCTGGCAAGTGTAAGATCCTGAATTCAATCCCCAGTACCACCAAAGGAAAAAAAAAATTAGAAGAAATCAACCAATAACAAATGCTGGGAGCTGGGCGTGGTGGCTCACACCTGTAATCCCAGCACTCGGGAGGCTGAGGCAGGAGGATTGGTGCGAGTTCGAGACGAGCCTGGGCTACAAAAGTGAGCTCAGGACCAGCCTGAACTGCATAGCGAGACCCTGTCTCAAAAAGACAAAAAAAAAAAAAAAAAAAAAAAAAAATGCTGGGAGGGGATGTGGTGGGGGACCTTTCTCCACTTTTTTTTTTTTTTTTTTTTTTTTTTTTGTGGAACTGGCAGTTGAACTCAGGCCCCAGCCCCCTTCTCCACTGTTGATGGTAGTGTAGGCTGGTGCAACTGCTATGGAAGTCAGTGTGAAGATCCCTCAAAAAACTAGAACTAGAGGTTCCATTTGACCCAGCCATTCCCCTCTGTCTTAGTTACTGTTCTCTCATTGCTGGACAAATACCCAACACTCAAAATTAGGGAAGGAAAGGTTTATTTAGCTCATAGTTACTGGAGGTTTCAGTCCATATTCAGCTGGCTCCAAGGCAGAGGGACACATGGCAGAGGGCAACTTTCATGGTGGCAGCTAAGAGCAAGAGTGCGGGAGAGCTAGCAGCAGCTCAAGCAGCTAAATTCTCTTGCTTTACATTGAAATGCGAATCAGCTACCCTAGGGGAAGTGCAACACGCATGCCCACAATAACCAATTACAAATTCCAGAAGCTGCTAAATGACTGCATGAGGCTTTGGGGGGACACTTATACATAAACCATAATGCCTTCTCAGTATTTTCCCAACAGAATTAGAAGTACCATGCCACCACAATAATATATACACACTTATGTTTATAGCCAAATCTTGGAAACAACTCAAGCATCCATGAACTGGTGAATGATAAAATGTGGATAAAAAAAAAAATAACATGGAATACTACTCTGCTATAGAGGATACATTCGAGACATTTCTAAGAAAATGAATGATGTACTTTGAGTCCATACTCTTAAGTGAAACAAGCTGGACACACATGTAAAATATATTGTTTCTCCAGTGTGAGAAACAAAAATGTAAGTAAGGACCATGAAGTGTCATAGGTATTATGAAATAGAAAGAAAATGTTCAAATGGGGAAGAAAACAAGAGAGAGGAAAGGGCAAAAAGAAAGGAAAAGTTAAAAAGAAAGAGAGAAAAGAAGGAAAACATGGAAACGTTTTTTTTTTTTTAATGGGGAGAGGAGGGGAATGAGGAAAAAAAATGTTATGTCATGTACAGGTACAAATTCTCTATGATTAAGGTGATCATCATGTAAATCTAAAATGTACCAATAAAATCTGATTTTAAAGTAGTATAGAGATGCCGGGCGTGGTGGCGCACACCTGTAATCCCAGCACTTGGGAGGCTGAGGCAAGAGGATCACTGCGAGTTCGAGACCAGCCTGGGCTACAAAAGTGAGTTCAAGGCCAGCCTGAGCTGCATAATGAGACCTTGTCTCAAAAAGACAAAAAAAAAAAAAATATAGGGAAACAGGAAGTAGCGCTCAGGACTACTCACTGGTTCCAGTTAAATAAACCTATGTCTCTTGAAATTTCTTGCTTTCTCCCCATTCACTTTGTAGGGGTCTTTGCATTGTGTCAACTTTGCTAGATCCCCTAGGTGGTTTGGCACTCTGGGCTGTGGCCCATCCCCACCCCCACCCTGCTCTAGAGCTAGGATAGGGCAGGGAGGGCCTGACCCGGAGTGACTCAACACAAAAAGAGTGCATAAAGGAGTTGAAGAAGGATTTCACCTTCTACTTTCTTGGAGGAACTTCACTCTTTGCAGTCAGCTTAGACTTCATCTCTTGGCTACCAGCAGACCCTACGGCCCCTGCTTATATCCTTCAGCTTTCCATTGCAGACTCTTCAGCTTCTGTTGCAGATTTTTCAGCCTTTCTTGCAGACCCAATGGCTAATAGAGGCTTGCACAGAATCACTGCAGTGAGCATCAGGGCTTGGGATTGAATCCTTCAGACACTCTCTGCACCCTTTCTGATCTACTCTGTGACTGGTACATCTTGTGTTATATCTGTTCTTTGTATTATATCAGCTTCTCTAGTAAAACCCTAATATACACTTCCTACCCTAGGCAGAGTTTATGAAATTCAGTAGCTAGAGGGGAATCCTCCACACAATCTCTGCTTACTGTGATTTCCAAATCTTCAACTTTTTTTTTTTTTTTTTTTTTAGTGTATATTAGTATAGGGTCTACAGGGTCTCACTATACAGATTGGACATGTAGTGATTCTCCTGTTTTCAGCCTCCAAAGTGCTAGGATGTGCCACCACATCCAGCCTCAATCAGAGGCTCAACATGCCCTGGGGGCAAGGCTGGCATGGTATACTGCGTGTCAAACCCAGGCCCTGTCTGCCTAAGCAGGCACTTTAATCCACTGAGCTAGCTATCTGGCTGGCCTTACAAATCTTCAAGGACTGCAGTAAGGGAAACACCTAGGATGAAAGAAGAAAAGTGAACTAATACAAATTGGAATGAGTTTTCTTTTCAGCGGGAAAGAAGGTAAGAAGACATAATGAATCATAAAGAAAGTAAAAAAAACAATAGTCAGAGGTAAAATATTTTCATTTGAAGACTTCTAAATTTTTTTAAAAATCATTTAATTGATCACACAACATATGAAATAGAAGGGAACGAGGGATAATTCTAAACATGAAAAAATTCACATTGCTCTTATCCTTTGAAGCTCTGAGATGTTACACAACTAGGCTGGTTTTGCCTGGAACACAGGATGACAATCACTGAAACAATAAGTTTTGCAGAGAAGTAAGTTCATATAGGAGGCAGTCATACATGTGAGGCTGGAAAGTCTCAGATCTACCTCCCTAAGGCTCGGGTTTGGAGATATTCTATCAACTGTTACTGTCATGATCCACATGTTGGAGGTGTTATTTAAGTCAACTAAAAAGCAAGTAATTAAGAGCAGGTTGTCTAAACAGTTTATTCAAGAACTAAAAACAAGTGAAACAGGGTAGGCCTAGAGGATTTAACTAAGAACAAGAATAGATGATTTCGCTTTTCCTTTGCTTTCAGAAGCAATTTTAAAACAACCAAAAAGATCAAAGCTTGTTTCTCAAAGACTGTGTAGAAAATGCAAAAACTTTCAAATAAATCCCTGGAGGACAAATATACCATGTAAGGCCCATGAGAGGGTAGTGGGGTGTAATGGTGGTTAATGACTGCCTTTAGAATGCCTAGCTTCTAGTCCTGGCTTGCCTACTCAGCTGTAAAACAATGATAATAACACCTGTCCCTAGGACCTGAAAGGCTGGTTTGGGCGTTCAGACTAAACCATGTATTTAATTGTGCTCTGGAAATTGCAAGGTGCTTCATAGATATAAAGCCTTTTTATTATTGCATCGCTCAAATTATTCTGACTCCAAAACAAGAAGGTTCCAGGGAAGCAATTTGGCCTTCCACGTGGGGATACCATGAAATTTCATCAATCTTGCCTTTTATCTTGAGGGAAACTTATAAGTATCTTTCAAATCTGGGGAGCAACACAGGGCCTTGCACATGGTATGTAAGTGCTCTAAAATAACCACTGGACTACACCTGCAAGAATTTTTAAAAAATCTATACAACTAGCAAAGTGGTAGGTGTAAAGAAAGGTACTACGCGAACAAGCGCTTATGAAACAAGTGCCATCACAACCCCAGAAGGGACTTTTTCGCGGAAACGTACAGTTTTCTTGGAGAAAGCTGCATCCTGCTATCACTCTATGCTTGCCAGCCGCAAAGTGGAAACATGAACCGGTAGAATTATCCAAAGACGTACTTATTGCAATTCCCTTCTGATATTTAATGTGTCACAGTTCCTTGGAAAATGCAGCATGTTGTAACAATCCGCAAACTCCCGGAAATCCGCGATTCGGTCCCTCCCACCTCCCCCCAACGGGCGGGCCAGACGCGCGCACTCGGATCTCCGGCTCGCAGACCGCCCCGGCGCCCGGGCGTCTCCACCCCGGACGTCCAGCCACGTGACCCGGAGCGGCGACGGCGAGATCGGGCGGAGCCTGAGTCGGCTCCGCAGCGCCGCGCAGGCGCCACAGGGTCGCGGCGAGCCGAGCCCCTCCTGCTCTCTGTAGGAGTCAAAATGGCGGCGAGGGAGAGCTGGAGCGGTCCCGGAGCCTGAGCCACTGACAGGAGAGAGGAAGACGGCGGCGGCGGCAGCGGCAGCGGCGGCAGCGGCAGCGGCAGGAGGAGGATGGCCGCAGGTGCTGGCGCCTGTGCGGACGGAGGTGCTGGTGGCGGCGGCGGCGGGGTTGACGGCAGCTGTCCCAGCAGCAGCGGCGGGAGGAGCCTCCGGGGTGAGTGTCCGTCGGTGTCTCTGAGCCGGTGAAGCCGAGGTTCTGCCCTGCGCGGCGCTGGACGTCCCAGCGAGGAGGAGTCAGCGCCTGGGCCTGTGGCCGCCGGGGATGGGGCTGGGAAGACGCGGGAGGCGCAGGCTTGGGGCCGGGACGGAGGAGTCGTCTGTCTGGGGCCGCGGCGCAGTGGCGCCGGACTGGCCGGTCCCGGACGCTTCCGAAGAGTGGGCTGGGCAGCGCGCTGCCGTCCCGGGGACCGAGGCTCGAGGTGTGGCCCTCGCTGCGGCCCTCGCTGCGGGAGAGTGGCCCGACGTGGTTGCAGGACGTGCCGCTCCCAAGACGCGAGAAACCACTCCGGAAACTCAGGTGCCAGTTACCGGTTGTGGGGCCGCGACCTCGGGAGATGGGCGTGGGGCACCGGACCCGGGTTTAGCGGGCCACTCTAGGAGGGGAGAAGTGAAATTGTCCGATAAGCCACTGGCGGATGAAGCTGCAATTGAGCTTTGACAGGTAGGGGGGAAACAATACCGAGTATTTGATAAAGAAGAGGCTGTGCTTCTTGGAATATTGGAACGGCAAAAGGTTGGTCTTTTTCTTTGCTTTACACAGCTGCTTACTACCTTACCCCCGAAGTAAGCGAGAACTTTTGATTTTTATAGAAACTCTTTGAGAAGTGTTGTTTCTGCTTTGAACTACAATGGCACCTTTTCACATGCCAGTATAGAGAATTAAGCACTCTGGAGTAGGCCTAATTTACTCAAGCAGCCTTGGCTATCTTTACCAGCGCCATTCTTTCCTTTTTCTAAAAATCTTACTGGAACGAGAAAAGAGACTTTCTTTCTTTCTTTCTTTCTTTCTTTTTTTTTAGACTTAGTTTTTTCAACTAACAGAACTCTTTTGCCTCTGAATAGCATCCATTTCTCTTAGATTGCTGAAATAAGTTGCTTTCTTCCTGGAATGTGCAGAGATTTGAAATGGCTTTACAAGAATCAGGCATTGCTAACAGCAGCTGTGATGACACTTGCCTTGAAATTTTGGAGTGAGAAAAACCTGTAGAGATGTGGTGTGACTGTTGTATTAAAAGCTCAGAAAGCAGGCCCAGATAAGTGTATGATTTGCCGTGCAGAGTTTTGTAGTTTATGAGGTGTAAGATCAAAACTAGGACCTAGACCTGTTTACAAGCCATTTGGAGAGCTCTATTGCTGCCCAGTCTTTATTAGTTGCATTCTTGACCACACTAGCTGTCCCTGTCTCTATCCATATCCCTAGATCTTTGTGCAGTACAATTGAAAACAAATCAGAGTGCCTCCAACAGCTCACTCAAGATAACTGAAATTTTCTATTTTTTCAGATCTGAATTTAATAAAAACTGAGTGACATTTCATTTGGAGTTTTCATAGTCCCATGATTACATTTTCATCTTATTGCAGCATAGCGCTTTCTTGTGTGAATTTAATATGTGGGTCATTATTCTGTCCCACAAAAACTATACGTTATATTGTTTTCCGTCTAAATGCCAGTATTTTTTTTTTTTTTTCCGTGTTTCAAAACTTTTGTTTGTTTATTTATTTTTATGGCCGGCTCAGCCTGCCCTGAGGGCAGGATTGGTGCAGCATGTGGTGCCGGGGATTGAACCGCTGTCCCTGCAACTGCTTAAGCTTTCCTAAGCAGGCGCTTTAGACCACTGAGCCGTCCTGCCGGCCCCTAAATGCCAGTATTTAAATAAGTTCTTTGTGTAAGACTTTATAGTTAGTACTTAAAAATCTGTGATTTTCTTCTTGGTTAAACTGCCTAATTTTCATCTGTCATTGTTTCAATCACAACTATTTTACTTATAGTGTTTCATAGGTTAACCTTCAGAAATGCAAGAAAACCAAATGATTTTCATTTCATATTCTACTCACTGAAACTTACACATAAAAATCATATGTGATTTCTCAATATCTACTTTATGTTTCACTTTAAACTAGAGCTAAAGTAGGAATAAAGACGTAATGTATAGACTTTACTGTCGGGTTGTTACTGGAAAAATAAGATGTACCCACATGAATCTGAAAGAATCTTGTGGGTATTTAGGGCAGAGGGAGATGGAATGAGGCCTCAGGAGTCTAAAGAACTTCCTGGAACACTTGGAGCTTTAACTGGCCAATGAGAACTTATATTTACAGAGTCAGAAGCAGTTATTTTGTGAGGGAGGAACAAATGTATAAATTGAAGAATAATTTTGTGGGAGGAGAGTAGGAGACAAAGATGAGCTGATGACTAAATTTCCTTGAGAGAATGATTTCCATTGGAAGTGTTAAGACAGTTGGAAGGATACCTCTGTAGAATGTTTGCTGAACGGGAGAATTTTGTTTTATTCTGTTGTGCAGGTAAGGAGAAATTTTGGAAGTTTTGGGGCCAGGGATTAATGTGATAGACCAACAAGGCAAACCTGTCATTAGTCTACAGGTTGAGTTACAATGAGTAGAGGGTAGAATGATGCAGGAGAGACAGTAGCTAGTTGTTTGACCTGACTGTAACAGATGTGATCCTAAAGTAGGGTAGAGTAGGTAGGAATGCTTGCAGAGCAGGAATTCATGTGTGGCAAAATAAGCATAACTTAAAATTTACCATCTTAGCCATTGATAGTTTTACAGATCTGTGGCATTTATATATTTACATTGTTGTACAATCATTACCACCAGCCATCTACAGTTTTTGGTTTTTACTCTGATGACAGAACCCAGGGCCTTGAGCATGTTGGGCAAGCACTCTACCACTGAACCATGTCCTGAGTCCTGAACATTCTTAATTTAGTTTCATTTTGTTGGGTGCTGTGCCCTGAAACCAGGTTTGTTGCCTAAACAAGTGCTCTACCACTGAGCTACATTCCTGGCCTCTATTTGTCAGAATCTTTTTAGCTTTTCAAACTGAAATTCAATAGGCTAGTAAACACTAACATGGTTACCTCCCAATCCTTAGCAACAAACATATTACATATCCTCTGTTTCTATGAATTTCATATTTTAGGTATCACATATAAATGGGATCATAGAGTCATGTAATAGTTGATGTCTTCTTGTTAGCTTATTCAGTTTAACATAATGTCTTCAAGTTCCATTGATGTTGTAACATGTGTCAAGGTTTCCGTTTTAAGGCTGAATTAATATTTCATTCTCTCTATATATGCTGCATTGTATTTATCCATTCATTGAGCCATAGACACTTGAGTTGTGCCTACCTTTTGACTATTGTTTAAATGCTGTTAGGGACATGGGTGTAAAAATATTTGTTCAAATCATAGTTTTTGTGGGGGGTTTTGCTGGCAGAATTTTACATTCTCATCAGAAATACACAAGGATTCCACTCTATCCACATTCTGCCCAATATATGGGTGCTTGAACAGTTTGGTTTGATTTGAGATGTGTGTGTATATGTGCATGCATGCTCATTCATTTGAAGTTTTGTTGTTGACTTGTAGTTCTCTGTATTTTCTAAATAGCAGTCCCTTTCAGACATGATGTAAATATATTTTTCCCAATTTATGCAAAAATATTTAATTTTAGTGAAATCTTGACTACCTAGCTTTTCTTTTGATGCTTGTGTTTTTGGTGGCTATCTCAATTACTTTTCTTTCATTCCTAGGACAAAATATCTGACACTCAAAATTAAGAAAGGAAAGGTTTATTTAACAGTTTGTGGAGGTTTCAGTCCATAATCATATAGCTCCAAGGCAGAGTGGCATATGGCAGAGGGCAGCAGTTAAAATGAAGGAAAACAGCAAGAGAAAAACAGGGGAGCAGAGAGAGCAAGCCTCTTTTCCTCCCTTATGTTGCCTTCAGACTATCTGCCCCAGAGTTACTGTAGCACTCACACCCATAATCCCAGCAGAATTTCTATGCATAATCCCAACATTGGGTTATGAGTTAATCACAAACTCTGGAAGCCTGCATGAGGCTTTGGGGGCACAACAAACATAACAGTGTCATATTCTTTCTCATTGAATGGTCTTGGCACTCTCACAAAAATTCATCTAAGGACCCATGATACAGTTTAGTGGTAAAGAACATGCTTACCATATATATGTAAAACCATGAGTTTGATACTTAGTATTAAGAAATAGATTATTGGATCTTAAGTTCAATGATTTATAGTATTTGGGGGCTTTCTGTTCTGTTTTGTTTATAAATCTCTTATTGCCAGAATGGCCCTGTTTCAATTACTATAGCTTTAAATTAACAAAAAAAGACCATTGAGATTATAGTCGCATTAACATTATTGTTCTTTTAACAATATTAAATTTTTATTTATTTTATTTTTATTTATATTATTTTTTAGTACAGGGTCTCACTATGTAGATCAGACTCAGTAGTGATCCTGCTGTGTTGTTAAGTCTCCTAAGAGCTGGGATTACAGGCATGCGCCACCATGCCCAGTGTTGATCACTGTCTCAGCACGTGTGCACATGGGTGGGGGCTGCATAGTGGAGATCAAACCTCGGCTAATAGGTCTGCCTAAGCAGGCACTTTAATCCACTGAACTATTTGGCTGGCCCTTATTAAATTTTTTAAAAAATCTTTTATTATTTTATATTTGGTTTAGTGTCTCACTACGCAGCTTGGATTTGTAGTGATCCTACTATCTCAGCCTTCCTGGCACTGGGATTATAGGCATGTGCCACCATGCCCAGTTTTTGTGGCTGGCACAGTGCACAGCATGCAGTACTAGGGATCAAACCCAGGTCCTTGCGCTTGCCAGGCAGGCACTTAGATTACTGAGCTATCTCCCTACTCCAACAATATTAAATGTTTAGCTCTTGAAATTAGATGTCTTTCATTTATTTGTGCCTTTAACTTCTCTTTTTTTTTTTTTTCTGTAAAATTAAGTTTTTGAGGAATCTTCATACTGATTTCCATAGTGGTTATACTAGTATATGTTCCCACCAATAATGCAGGAAGGTTCCTTTTGTCCTAGAGCTTTGCTAGCATTTGTTATTATTTGATTTCTTGATGGTGGCCAAAGGGTAGAATCTTGGCGTTTTAATTTATATTTCTCTAATGGCCAGTGATGTTGAACATTTCATGTACTTACTGGCCATTTACACTTCTGTAAAGTATTTATTTCACTTAACCATTCTTTGGGTTTAATGTTTTTAAACCCAAAAGGGGGAAGGTTTAATGTTTTTGAGTTACTTATATGTCTAGATATTGGTTCTCTGTCAAAGGGATAACTGGCAAAATTTTTCTCATTCTGTGGATGTCTCTTCATTATCCTTTAATTTTCCATGCAAAACTTTTTAATTTGACATGATCCCATTTATTATTAATGCTGTTTCTCATACAGTTGAAGTTCAGTTAGAACATCTTTGCCTGAATCTGGAAAATTTTACCTATTTTATCATCTAGCAGATTGTTTCTGTTTTAACATTTAGACATTAATCGTTCTATTTCTTTTTTCTAGTACAGGATCTACACAGATCAGACTTGTAGTGATCCTCCTGTTTTCAGCCTAACAAGTGCTGGGGTTACAGGTGCATGCCACCATGCCCAGTTTCAGTCACTGTCTCAACACACCCTGGGGGTGGGGTCAGCACAGGCATGTAGTGCCTGGGATTGAACCCCTGTCCCTGCCAGGTGCTTTAGTCTACTGAGCTATCTGCCCAGCTCTAGACCTTAGTTTTGTACATAGTAATAGATATGGATTTAGATTTGATCTTTGTGTGAATAGCAGTTTTCCAGCACTATTTATTTATTGGCAAATTTATTGATACAACTTAGATATGCATAATGATTACATTTACCATAGGAAATTTGTACCTGTACGTGTTATATCTTTGTTCCTCTTTTTTTTTTTCGATTTCCCACCCCTCTTCAACCTCCCTACAACCCCTCATACCCTCCTTGCTTAACAAGCTTTTTTTTAGTTTATTGTTATTTTTTCTTTTCCTTCCCACCTCCCCATTCCCCTCTTCCTTTGAACAGTTACTTCCCATTTCACAATGTCTGTTATGCATTTTGGTTCTTATTTACTTTCAGTTTTTTGCAGCAGAGAGTGCAATGTTTACACATATTTGTGTGATTTATTTCACTTAGTGTGGTCATAAGGTGTATCCATTTAGCTATTAGTGTTCAGACAGAGTCTTGCTATGCAGTTCATGCTAGCCTTGAACTCACTAATGCATGCTAGCCTCAAGCTCACCATCATCCTTCTGCCCCAACCTCCTCAGTGCTGGCATTGCAAGTGTAGGCCACTATACCTGGCTTCTTATTGTGAAATGGGAAGTAATTGTTCAAAGGGAAGGGGGGGGGCGGGGAGGTGGAAGGCAAAAGAAAAAATAACAATAAAAGGGAAAAAAAGCTTATTAAACAAGGAGGAGAAGAGAGGTTGTAGAGACTGTCTTTCCTTCAATATATGTTTTTGGTCCCTTCCTCCAAGTTGCTTTTTATTCCCTGTGCTTTTCTGTTTGTCTTGTGTTTACCCAGTGCTTGAAGTTTTCTTCTTCTTGTCAATGAACTGTGAGCTTCCTAACTGGTATGCATTTTGTGGCAGAAATTTGCTTTTAGTCAAGCATGTATGAGACTTGGAGAAGGTGATTCAGTACCAGCTCCAGGGATAGCTTTTGGCTAGTCCAAGCTGAAGTATATTATTGTCTTCAGAGTGAAAGTGGAAATATTAATTAGACCAGACTTGGTTCTTTGCTTCATCTTCATTATAATCTAGAAATTTTCTCTGATAAAAAGTCTTTAAGAACCTCAAATTTTTTGACTGACATAATATTTATACATATTTCTGTGTAATGGTTTAATTCACGTATACATTGGATCATGTGTATCTTTTCTTCCATGTTTTGAAATTATATTTAGGTTAATTTTTCTCCAGGATTCATCTGTGAGTTATTTAGGAAAAATATGCTTCAAAACCAAGTTATTCTTGTGTCAGACTTTCCCAAAATACTTTTTACTTTCTTAAAACTAGACTTAAAAATTTTCTTGTAAGCTACAAACTTTGTGGCAGAGCTAAGTTTGTAGCAAATGTTAGTAATAGATAATGACATGGAAGTCTGATTACAGCCTTAATTACAGAGTCATAGTTCAGTCCATGCTTCAACAATGTCTGAAAAAGTGTTAAAATTTGCAGATTGATCATGTGTTGGTCTTAGTCAAGTACATTAAATTGCATAGTGATTTTTAAAAGAGCAAAGTTACTTCTAAATAAGGGAAAGAGGAATAGAGAGAACTTACATTTAAAAAATTTAGAAGATTATATGGTAGATATATTAAAAATTGTTTTATTGTATTTGGCTATAACGAAGACTTATTTTCACGTCTAGTTTGTTAGCTTTTTACTACAGTTAGCTGACTTGTGCTTTGCGTTCCACATCTGTAAAATGAATAGTATCACCTTGAAGGTTCTTGTTTGAACTAATTAAGATAATCAGTGTGAAAACACTTAATATAGTATGTTGAACACAGATGCTTATTTTTCTCCAGCTTTTCAAAATGTGCAAATGTATATAATGCTATTTATATTTCAGATTTTGAGACATTAAGTCAATGTTTGTCCTGTATTTTGTGTGTGCTGTTTATGTCTGTAGACTTACTTATTGAAGGATTTTACTTAGTTCAAGCAGTATTAGTGTTTTGTTGTGTTTTGCTTTGTTTCGCAGTACTGGGGGAATTGAACCTTGGGTATTATACAAGAAACTAAATCCAGAAATTTTTATTTTTTATCTTGAGCAGAATCTCACCAGGTTACCCAGGCTGGACTCAAGCTCTTGATCCTCCTGCTTCAGCCTCCCAGGAGCCCACATTATATGTGTAGGCCACCATATCCAAGATCTCCATTTTTATATAATCACTGTTAACTCTCTTATTACCCTATATAGCAGTATCACTTAGCAGCCTTTAAAGTGGTGTTTTATAGGCTTATTTTTCACATAAAATTATACCAGAAGGGCACTGTGATCATTTATATCTATTAACTCTTTGGGTATAATTTCTGTGTTTATATAGATTTCTTTTCAAAAGTATATCAATAGTTTAAATTTTGACTATTCTAGAAGGTATGTGATGTATCTGTATCAAATGGTTGTTGTGTAGATAGTGATATAAGGCATGTACATTGTGGTCATGTGTTTATCAGATAAGTTGGAATGTTTTTGTTACGAATTGTGTTTAGGAGCTGGCAGGATAGCTCAGCAGACTAAGTGCCTACTTGGCAAGTGCAGGGACCAGGGTTTGAGCCCTGGTCCCCCACACCCACTGGCCCCACCTCCCAGGCACACTCAGCTGACAACCAAGTCCAGGTGTGCTAATGCACACCTGTAATCCTAGCACTGGGGAAGCTGAAAATAGGAGGATCGCTATGAGTCCAAGATGTGTAATGAGACCCTGTACCAAATACATGAAGAACTAAAAAAAAAGCATTATGTTTGGATGAGGTCATAGGTGGATTTTTTTCAGAGGTGGTTGGATCTAGAGTGTTTGCCCATGGGATTGATTTCATGATGCAGTGCCCATCCTCAATAGCCTGGATATGATAAAAAGGAATAGAAAAAGCTGTGGTTGTGTCTTAGTTGCTTTTGTTACCTTTTGCCCACCATGAACTGTTTCTCCTCAGTGATGCTTGTTTGCCATGCCACTCTCCCTTTGAGTCAGCCAACAGTAGACTGAAACCTCTACAAATTGAGCTAAAGAAACATTTCCCCCTTTGTGGGTAGTGAGTATTTTGTTTCATCAATGAGAAAAGTAAGACAGTCTTTGTAGTCTGTAGACCTTTCAAATAAATAAATTTTTGAAGCTACTTCTGTTGTTGTGCTATGTTTTTTATAATCAGGTCGCCAATAAAAAACTAAAAATGGAAAGATGGGAGGGAGGGTGAGCCCTTGGAAATAAGTAAGTAAATAAATAAATAAAACTGAAATTTTTTCTCCTCCATTCCTGTTCTTCCTTTACCAAATGTTGCTTCTTTGGCTGGTCTCCCTCCCTCCCTCCCTCCCTCCCTCTCTCCCTCCCTTTTCTTCTCTTTCCCTCTCTTTCTCTTTCTCTTGCATCTTTTACAATATATTGTGAGCTTCTCAACTTGGGCACTATTGCCATTTTGAGCCAGATAATTCTTTGTTGTGGGGGACTGTCCCTTACCCTATAAAATAGCAGCATTGTTGGCCTCTACACATTAGATGCCCATAGAATCTTCACCACATGTGACCAAAATTGACAAATATCTGAGAGGAACACAGTCACTCTGTCTGAAAACTACACCATACTACAATATTCCTGTTTGTTCATTTGTTTTAATACCTACTCTCACACATACCTTTTCAGATTTCCATATCCCTTTCTTTTATTCCATACTTCTCTGCACCATTTTGCAGCCATACATCTAAAAGAGTCAAACATCTCTTAAGGTTTCACTTCCAGTTTATTTTCCTCCTTTGAATTCTGAGGCTGCATTTTTCTGGTTTTCTCATTTCTCTAGCTGATTCTTTTGGTTTCTTTTATCTCCCTACAAGGACTATGGTATTATCTTTGCTTCTTTCTTTTTTATTCTTATCTAATCAGCTCTCAAGCCTCTCTTACTTGCCTTATTTCCTAACGCTTGTATGTTATTTGGCATATTTCTCTTTTTTAAAGTTTTAATTTTGTGTAGTAATAAAATGTGAGATCTGTTCTCTTAACAAATTGTTAAATGTTCTGTTACTGAACTCTCATCTTGCTTATCTGAAATTTTGTGCCTGTCGGATGTTAACTCATTTTCCCACCCTGCCCCTGGGAGCCACCATTCCATTCTGATTCTATAAATTTGGCTAGGATATTCACTAATTAGTCAAGGTAGTAATTAGGTCTGGATAAATATCTCGTAAGTGGATTTATGTAATATTTGTCTTCTTATGACTGGCTTATTTAACTTAATGTCTTCAAGGTTCATCCATATTGTTGAATGTTCATTAAAGTGGCTAATCCGCTGGATGTGTACACTACAGTTTCTTTGTCCATTTATATGTTGATGGACATGTAGGTTATCACATCTTGAGTATTGTGATACCTATTCTTAAACTGTTCTCTCTTTTAAAATGTCCTTACATTTCTCCCATTTAAATTGTGACATCCTTAATGAACAAAACAGGGCAGATATCCTCTTACCTTTGAAGCTTAGTCACCATTCTATAATTTTCATGCCATGTTCAGATTCTTTCTGCTTGTACCAATTTGTACCCATTCTGTTAATGTGTGAGATGTGTTCTACCCAAGACTGGGAGCTCCTTTTTATAAAATCCAGATGTTGCTTGGCTAAGGGTCTTGCATATAGTTGTCAAAGAAAAAATAAGATGGCAGTAGTAGAGTGAGGATTTAAAAACACAGTTCTAATACTTTGGGAACTTAGTATGGTGAGGACATAGAAATCTTACTTGTTACAGAGTAGAAGTACTGCTGGGCATGGTGGTGCACGCCTGTAATCCCAGCACTTGGGAGGCTGAGGCAGGAGGATCGCTGTGAGTTCGAGACCAGCCTGGGCTACAGAAGTGAGCTCAAGGCCAGCCTGAACTGCATAGCGAGACCCTGTCTCAAAGGACAAAAAAAAAGAGAAGTACTAATATTGAAATGTGTTCCAAACAGGTAGTAGCAGAGAGGAAAAAGATGAGTTCTTAGCTTGGAATAAAACTCATTCAAGTTCCAGTGCCTTAAATGCACTCTGTTATGGGAACTACCTGGCTTGTTTAGTGTTTTCTACACTTTCCTTTTTTTACTCATTTCCCCTCCTTTTCCAGACCCCAAATCATCAGCATTTCCTTTGGCCCAGTATTTAGCTTTCCATTCATTCTGTTTTTTGTTTGTTTGTTTTCCTTTAGGACATTGACTTAGTTTTAAGGCTTCTGCTGAGGTTTTCAGATTTGTACAGACTATGTCTTACTTTCTTCATTACTGAAACAATATTCAACACCCACAACTTAAAGGAAGAAAGATTATTTTGACTTATAGTTTGTAGTGGTTTCAATCTGTAACTGGCTGGCTGCAAGGTAGCGCAGTATGGCAGATAATCACTCGTGGTTCAAGAAGCAGAGAGAGAGAGAGAGAGAGAGAGAGAGAGAGATCAAGGGAGGAAAAGATAAAGACATGCCCCAAGTGACCCACCTCCTCCAACCAGGTGGTTTTACCTCCCAAATCACATTTGTCACTGGGGAGCTAGTTTAGTGGCATAAGCACATACCTGGCAAGTGCAAGGTCCTGAGTACAAGCCGAATACAAAATCTCCATCCATCCATCCATCCATCCATCCATCCATCCGTCCATCCATCTATATGACTGGTAAGATGGCTCAACAGACTAACTGCCTGCTTTGGCAAGCTCAGGGACCTGGGTTTGATCCCTGGTCCCATGATCCCAGGAGGCACTGAGCCTGCAACTGAGTTTGGGCATGGTGGCATATGCCTGTAATCCCAGCTCTGTGGAGGCTGAAAACAGGAGGATCACTCCTAGTCTAAGCTGCATAGTGAGAACCTATATCGAATACATAAAAAAAGAAAGAAAAAATATATGTATTTGCTATAAACTCATCAGCAGACTAGTCCACTGCAGAGTATCACACCACCATAATCCAGTCACTTCCCAAAAGCCCCATGAGGCTTTAGGGGACTACAGAATATAAACCATAATACTCTATAGAACTTTTTATTGCAATATTAAATAATATGCATACAAAGCAATAAATTAAACCATTTTAACTTTTTTTAAAACAATTTTAAAATTGATGCCATCCTGGCCATAAAAAAGAACATTGTAAGCATTCCAGAAGACCTGCTTTTGCCTCTTTCCAATGATAGCCATCTTTCTTTAAGTGTAACTAGTATTCTAATTTTTACTTTTATAAAAATGCTTTATACCTGAATATCAGCTAAATATTTATTCCCAAACAGTGTAGGCCCAGGAGATAGTTCAGTGGAATAAGTGCTTGCCTTGCAAGTACAAGATCCTTAGTTCAGTCCCTGGTACCACCAAAAAAAAAAAAAAGTGTAGTCTAAATCTAGGTGAAGCCTTGACATGGTATCCCATTTTGTACCTACATTAAGATCCCCAAAACCAAATCCATGTTTGATGATTCCCTAGGAGGACTGTACAGGGCTGGACATGTGGTGTGACTCACAGAGTTATTATAACAAAAGAAAGAAAAGGAAAAGACTCATGGGGCAAATTCCAGCCTTACAGTCAGATCTTGTCAAAGATAGCAGTGTCGTACCTGCTATGTTAATGTTTTGCTGTGCAGTACTTTTTGATTTTTTAATAAAAATCAATTTTCATATTGTGTTACTTTTAAAACATCAGCATGAGGCCAAAGCAAATGTTTCTTTTGTGATACCACGACTGTTATAACTAAAAGTGTCTCTATGAAATACTATACTTGGTTTTACTGGTTTTTCCTACAGAGGCTCCCACAGTTAAGTTTAGAAAAGCTTACCAGAGTTAGACTTCTTAGCTGCAGGACTTCAAGTCCCTTTGTAAAGTTGCATGTGAACTGGCTCTTTTTACCCATACTACTTAATCTTACATTGTTCTCTTTTTTCCAACCCCTTTGCTTAATTGGCTAAGTTCTTTATTCTGCCTTAGTTCCCAGCATAGCCTCTGATGTCAATAAATCATCTCTACTCATTCTCTGTCATAGTACCCCATGCTTTTTCATGGCATTTATCCCAGTGTTTATGTAATTATTTAAACATGTTTTGCTCATTTGACTGTATGAACATAATAAGAACCAAGATTATGTTATTCACCATCATAACCTCCAGTACTAAACAGAGTGTTGGCATGTAGTGTCCAAATATTTGTTCAGTGAATAATCTGTAAAACTGGCTAAAGAAAGTGAAGCTTCCCAAATTAAATGTATATGAACAAGAGGCAGAATTTATGGCTACAAGTTTGTACTTGTTTTGTATTCTTAGTTGAATTTAGGAAAAATTAAGTTATGTTGGTGTGTTAGATGAGTTATAGTGAAAGCAGAAACAAGTTTGGTAGGGTTGTTTTGTGACAATTTTAAGTAATAATGACTTGGCCTAAATAATAGTGGGGTTGGTGAACCAGTTTGCTGTAGAAATATGAGGGACAAATGCTTGCAGTTTTGACCCTGGGTATCTTCAACACAAAGGCATTTGCAAAGAGAACTGATGGGGTTTCCTCCTTCACCTTTATCTTTCACACATGGTTACCGAAAGCCTAACCTGCTTGAGATGCTTTCAGAAGTTATCTATTTTGTATAAAATTTTGTTTGAGAACTAATGAAAACAGTGGCCATGTCTCTAACATTATCAAGATTAAACCAAATTATTGCTTTTATCAGATATTAATTGCTTAGATTATACAGGTGATTTCACAGTTTGCCACAGCATAATTATGATCTCTGCCATCTTAAATATGAGTTGTCCCTCCTCTGCTCAGTTGTTACATTCAGAGAAAGTAAAACATTATTCCAGTCATGCATTTAGTAAAAAAGAAATATAATAGTACCTACCTACTGTGTATACGATGCAGTTCTACTCACTGTAGATCTAACAGTGAAAAAATAACCCAGTCTTGTGTAGTTTACTTTATAATAGAAAAAGGAAAGAGGGAGAGAAAGTAAACATTTCCTTTTTTTTGGTGGGACCAGGGTTCGAACTCACGACCTTGCACTTGCCCAGCAGGCACTTGTGCCTCGGAGCTATCTCCCCAGCCCCAACATTTTCTTAAATTTATTTATTTTGGGGTTTTTTTTTAGACAAGATCTTGCTATGTAATTTGGGCTGGCCTTGCCCTCATCATATAGGACAGACTAGCCTTAGACATGTAGCGGTCTTCCTGCCTCAGCCTCCTGAGTGTTAGAATTACAGGCATGTGCCTCTAACCCTACCTGATTTAGAAAGTAAACAATTAAAAATACATTTCTCACTCCTAGAAATACAGAACTCAAGAAATATAGAACTATGTCCCTACAACATGTACACAAGTGTTCATAGTATTTTTCATAATGACAAAAAATACAAAGTGTCCATCAGTGGATGGAAGGATGGATAAGTCAATTAAATGAATAATTATGCAGCAGATACGGAGGAATGAAGTGCCGATACATGTTACAATGTGAGTTAATGTTGAAAGAAGCCAATCACAAATGACTACATACTGCATGATTTCATTTATATAAAATGTCCAAAGTAGGAAAACATATAGACACAGAAATTTGATTAGTAGTGATCTATGATTAGAAAAGTAGGAAAATGGAATGACTGCTGATGGTTATTGGATGGATTTTTGGGGTGATGAAAATATTTTAAAATTACTAATCTTGGCCGGGTGTGGTGGCTCACGCCTGTAATCCCACCACTTGGGAGGCTGAGAAGGATCAGTGTGAGTTCAAGACCAGCCTGGGCTACAAAAGTGAGCTCAGGGCCAGCCTGAACTACATAATGAGACCCTGTCTCAAAAAGACAAAAAAATGAAATAAAGTAAAATAGAATAAAATAAAATAAATTACTAACATTTGGGCACAATAACACACACTAAATTATAAAACCAATTTGATCTTAAAAATGAGGAAAGTTAAGAATAACTGCAATCAGGGCCTGGCAGGATGGCTCAGTGGTCTAAAGCACCTGCTTAGGAAAGCTTAGGTGGCTGCAGGGACTGTAGTTCAATCCCCAGCACCACATGCTGTGCCAGCCCTGCCCTCAGGGCAGGCTGAGCCAGCCATAAAAAGAAATAAATAAACAGAAGTTCTGAAACAAGAATAAAAATAAAAAAGAACAACTGCATTCATGTTGCCTGGAGAAAATAGTAACTCAATTATCCTAGCTTTTTTAAAGGTTTCGTACCAGTTGATTTCATTTTATCTCAAAAAATTTAGATTATTTTCTGTTTGAGCAGTTTTCCATACAAATTAAGAGAAATTTGGATATAGTAAGGAATGCTTGAAGAACTATACTGTAATTTTTCAAATTAGAGCAAGAAAATACTGTGCATTCCTTAAGAATCAACAGAGATAGCAAGCTGTGGCAGCACATGGCTATAATTCTTGCTACTGGGAAAGAGGCTGAGGCAGGAGGATCAAAGGGTGTAGGCAATTTAGGAGACGCTGTCTCAAAATTTTTTAATGGGATGGGGATGTTGGTGATGGATTATTTATTTGTCTACCCTAGCAAGGCCCTGGGTTCAGTCCTAGTTATGGGGGTGGGAAGTGGGCGGAGAGAAACAACATAGATTCCACTAACCACCTCTTGATGTTCAGTGTTTTAGCAAGAAGGGATTGTAAAAACTTAAATACTTCAATACTTTCCAAAATAAACCAATTTGTCATATACACCTAAGTGCTATTTAGAAATCTCGAGCAGTATAAAGAACAGAGTGCTGGAGTCAGGGGTAGGGCTTGCTCGCTCGCTTTATTTATTTATTTATTTATTTATTTATGGCTCAGCTTGCCCTGGGGCTGGCGCAGCATGTGGTGCTGGGGAACGAACCTCAATTCCTGTGGTTGCGTAGGCTTTCCTAAGCAGGCACTTCAGACAGCTCAGCCACCTCGCTGGCCCAGGGCTTGCTCTTTTGTAAGAATCTGTCATGAAGACTTTTTAAAAAATTTTTATTTATTTACTTTCTTGTTTCAGAACCTTTGTTTGTTTATTCACTCATTTTTTTATGGCCGGCTCAGCCCGCCCTGAGGGCAAGGCTGGCACCAGCATGTGGTGCCAGGAATCAAACCGCGGTCCCTGAAGCCACCCATGCTCCCAAGCAGGCGCTTTAGACCACTGAGCCATCCCGCCGAGCCCCTGTCATGAAGACTTTTAATGAGTAGATGAGACACGAAGACAGTGAGGGAACAAGCTGTTTGGCTATCTGGGTAAAGCACATTTTTCGGCAAAAAGGTAGCAATTACAAAAGCTCTGAGGTGAGAAAATATGTGGCATGTTTTAAGAGCAGCAAGGAAGAGTGTGTGCAAAGGAGAGCAAAAATGAAGAAAAAGACAGTGACAGAATGTGAATATGGAGGGTAATAGGTAAGCGTGACAAACTTTGTAAATTCTATCTACTAGCAAAAAATGAGGGCATCCCAAACTTTAGATATTATTTTTGTATCTCTGGAATTCCTTCATCCTGTTTTATTCCTTATCCCAGGAAAGTTGAGAGTTGGCTATATTAATAAAGGTATTTTTCAGGGGAAGTTTTACAGTGTTTTAATTTTCTTCTGAAATTCGTATTAAAACTTTATTTGTAGTTGAATTAAAATGTAAAACAATTTGGATGCTTACTTGAGTTAAAACTCAAAACATGGCATATATTTATAAAAAATGTTAATATGAAGCAACCATAAAGATACTAATTCCATTATATATTTTCTGTTTGTCAGTTGTATTTAAAATTTATCATTATTTGGTAACTTGATTAGCATCTTAAATTTGATGTTCAGGCAAGCACTCATTTGTACTGTGGCACTTTTTAAAGTAAGACTTCAATATCTTCAGTGTCTTCACTTAGCTTAGCTTCAGGCAACCTCAACTTATATAAACACTTGAAAAATTATGATAAGTAAAGTTTTAAGAAATCAAAATAACCTGAATGCTAGAGGTAGTAGAGCAAACTTTTATACTGTTGAGCTGAAAGATGGATACCTTATTTTACACTTGTTATGGTTTATATCTAGTTGTCCCCCCAAAGCCTCATGTAGTCATTGAGCGGGGACTTCTAGAGTTTGAGACTTGATCCATGGTCCCTGGGATTATGGGTTTTAGTACTGATGGGATTATGGGTTGAAGTACTTCTGGGATTATGGGTGTAGCCTAAGGCGGGGGCTAAGGCGGAGAGCCTGAATGTAATATAAAGAGCAACAGAGAGACAGACTCAAGCTGTTGCTGTTGCTCTGCTCCCCTGTTTGGTTGGCTGCCTTTGCCACCATTTTGTTGCTGTTCCGACGCCATGAACTGGATGCCCTCTGCCCTGTTTCACTCAGCCTTGGGCCAGCCGAATATGGACTGAAACCTCCAGTAACTGTGAGCTAATAAACCTTTCCTTCCTTCATTTTGAATGTTGGGTATTTGTCCCAGCAATGAGTAAAAAGTAACTAAGAATTTGGTACCAGAGAAGTGGGGTCGTTGCTGTGACTATACCTGACAATGTGGATTACAAGCTTTTGGGAATGGCTTATGAGAAGAGATAGGAAAGGTTCAGAAATGTCAGCTAAAAACAAAGCACTAAAATGGCTTTGGCTGTTCAACTTGGGCAATTCTGGTCAGAGCTTAAACCAGAAGACTGACAGAAGGCCTGCCTGTAAAAACCAGGCTGAGGAAGTTTCTGCTGGAAAAAAGAATAGCATTGATCGTTGAACTCCAGATGATTTGTGCTATAGATTGGCTGAAAGTCCTTCGGAATTTTGCTCGTGCCCAGAGACTTTACCTAAGACTGAGATTAAGCATGGTGGACTGATTAATCTTACAAGAGATATTTCAAAGCAGCAAACTATTGGGATGGTGGCGTGGTTGTTATTGGTTGCTTTTAGCCAGATTTATGTTGAAAATCAAGAGCAAAGAGCCAAGCAGGATGATGTAAAATGTGAGTTTGGCCAAAAAGGAAACACCAGTGAAAAGTGACTAAGACAACACTGTTTCATCATCTGAACCTCATCAGCCATTATTTGCTCATTTGTGGTCAGAGAACAGCAAGGCATTAACAGAAGCTTAAGGAAAGCATTTTAGAAAAGGTTAAAGTAGTAGTCTCAAGGTTAGACTTTGTCGATGTTGCTGAATGAAAGAGAAGTACCTGTAGTACAAAAAAAAAGGTTGTGTAAATAAAGCTTAGAGGCTTCAGGAAATTCAAACAATAAACCTAATATTTTATTTCTCTGCCTACTGAAAGCATGCTCCAGTTATCTGGAGAATTTTATCCATCTTATCTCACAGCAGCACCAGTTATTCTTCAAGTTATAGTTGTACTTAAGATTGTAAAAAATAGTACACTGAATTACCTAAAAATAACTGCTTTAAACTGTAATGTCAGCTTTCTGCTTGATAGAAGTGTGCTTACCACATAGTCTAATTTAAAGGTTATAGCACAAATTAAAGAACTTTTCAAATGCTGTTCTAATTCTTTACACAGTTATAGGTAAACTCGTTTTCCATTGTAAAAAGGTTTGCGCAAGCAGGAAACCCAGTTTACAAGGAACAATAGTGACAAAATTGACTATATTTAAAAATCTAAGCATATGTAACAAAAACCCATCATAGTTCCTAAAGCTAACTTGAATATTTCAGTCAAAAATTTAACATTAATATGCAGTGTGTTGCAAATTAATGAAAAGGATAGCCAAATAGAAAAATTAAATAAGGACTAATAAAGTATATTTTGCTAATAATAAAAATATATGACACAGTCATTTTTCCTCTATCAGATTGCAAAGACTTACGTTACCGAGCATCTTGAACCTTTTCTTGTGACTTGACAGGAATGTAAATAAATTGTACTGTGACAATGCATCTCTAAAGGAGAAATAAGTGTATATACTCTTTCACCCAGTAATCTTACTTCTTGAAATTTATTGTAATGAGACAACTTGGCATAGACAAAGTTACATGTGAAAGGATTGCAACATTGTTTAGAATGTTGAAAAATTGGATATGACCTTCAATGTGGGATTTGGTTCAATTAATTATGGCATGCATACATAATAGAGTTCTATGTGGTGGTGTTTATTCATTTATTTATGTGGCACTAGGGCTTATACTCATAGACTCACAGATGCTAGATAAGGTTTCTACCACTGAGCTACATCCCAAGGCCTATTTTCATGTATTTTATTTGTTTATTTTGAGGCAGGATCTCAGTATGTTTGTCCAGTATGATCTTCAACTCCTGAGCTCAAGAATGCCTCCTGCCTTAGCCTTTCACGTGTTAGAATTACAGGTTTATGCCACTGTGCCCAGCTAGGTATGAATTTTTAAAATACAAAGTAAAATTTTGTATATGACCATGTTTCTGAAACATCATTATTATTAAATGAAAATGGCTTTTTATAGAACTATGAGACCCTCCTATTTAAGACTGTTTAAAGCTGTTTAAAATTAATTTATGGTAAATTCTAGAAAAGTAGCAATCAGATTGCTACAACTTATCTTTGTGGAGAAATAAGTAGATTTTAAGGAATTGTTTATCCCATACTCCTGTGTATTTTTAAAATTTCAATAACAAACATATATTATTCTGATAAGTGACTAGGGAAAAATTTAGATGGGTGGATAGAGAACATTTAGTAAATATGTTCTTTTTTTTTTTTTGAGACGGGGTCTCGCTATGCAGTTCAGGCTGGCCTTGAACTCACTTTTGTAGCCCAGGCTGATCTCGAACTCACAGCGATCCTCCAGCCCCAGCCTCCCGAGTGCTGGGATTACAGGCGTGCGCTACCACGCCCGGCAGTAAATATGTTCTTAACATATTATGTTTTATAACCTTTAAAATTCAGCTAAACAGATTAAATCCCAAGTTTTTAAACTCCAATAATAGAAGACAAAAACATTTCCTTTAAGGATAATTTAAGTGTTGATATGATCAGGCCAGCGAGATAGCTCAGTGGTCTAAAACACCTGCTTAGGTTCAATCCCCAACACCATATGCTGTGCCAGCCCCATCCCCAGGGCAGGCTGAGCCAGTCATAATGAATGAATGAATGAATGAATGAATGAATGAATGAATGAATGATACATTATATATTTTTAAAACAATCTGTTAAAAAAGTTAAAAGTATTGGTATGATTAAATTTTAATATACACTTGAATGCATAATAATTTTTAAGCTTAGGATTTAATATAAACTTAATTTTATATGTGAAAAAACAGCTACTTTTTTGTGTATTTTAATACAGGGTCTGCAAGGTCTCACTACACAAATCGGACTCATAGTGATCTTCCTGCTTTCAGTCTCTCAAGTGCCGGAATTACAGATGTGTGCTACCACGCTCAGTCTCGTTTGCTATCTCGGCACACCCTGGGGGCAGGGCCGACACAGTACATGGGGGATTGAACCCCAGTCCCTGCACCCACCTAAATGGCTGGCCCTAAAAAAATAGCTATTTTTATGTGAACTGGGCAGAGTGGTACATGATAGTGTACCACTACCACTGGTAGTGTCAGATACTTAGGAGATTAAGGCAGGAGGATAACAAGTTGAAGTCTAACCTGGACAGCTTCAAAAGGGCTAGGTATATAGCTCCATACTCTTTTGAGTTTGATCCCCAGTCCCCAGTAATAATAATAATAATAATAAATCCCTTTTAATAATTTTGTCCTTGGTTTTAATTTTCTTACCTTATTTAAGAAGGATGATCTAAATCAGTGTAGTGCTGTAATACACGTATAATTCCTGAACTCTGGGAAATTGAGAAAGAAGAATCACAAGTTCAGGCCCAGCCAGGGTAACATATAAACTTAGTGAGGCCATCTCAAAATTAAAAAATAGAATTGGAGATGTAGTGTAGTGCAAAGATCGTGAGCTCTGGCCCTATTAGCTTGAAAGAAAAAGAGAACAGAGGTCTACGGGAGTTTCCCTACTGACTATTTGTGGGCTGTTCATGACTTTTCAGATGTTACTTTTATCAAAATCATGTAAGCAGCTAAGAAGCAAATGTCGGACCCTCTAAATATGCATTTATAACAGGTTTATTTGTTAGTTTGCTTGAGATACAATCTCACTATGTAGCCTAGGCTGACCCAGAATTGGTGGGGATGCTGCGTCAGCCTTCCAAGTGCTGGGATTACAAGCATGTGCCATGGCACCTAAGTATAGCAGATTTTTATTTTGGCTGGCCTCAGGCTGCCTTAAGGATGGGTCTGGGGATCAAACCACCATCCCGTGTGCCTGATTGGGACTGCCTGTGCAGGTGTTTAAACCACTCAGTTGACCTGAAAGTTCCCTGTAGCAGGTATTTTACTTAAGGAATTTTATAACTGATATGAAATTTTACTTGAGGTAGAATACTGGACTAACAGAGGTAAAGCTCTGGGTTTAATCACCAGCATGCATACATACATACATACATACATACATACATACATACATAAATTCAAAACTAGAAATACTAAGAGAATACTAAGAATATGTATAAGTCAGTCAAAACTTCATTTATTGCTTTTTTCTTGCTCCCTAGCCATCTTGGTGGCTGCACATGGTTGAGGGCCATCCACACCTAAGGCAGGAAGATAGTGACCATAAAGAAGAAATCTCTGGAGTCCATCAACTCTAGCTTGCTATGAAAAGTGGAAAATACCTGATAGGGTGCAAGTAGACGCTGAAGATGATCAGACAGGGCAAAGCAAGATTGGTCATCCTTGCCAACAACTGCCCAGTCTTGAGAAAATCTGAAATACTATGCCATGTTGGCCAAAACTGGTGTCCACCATTACAGCAGCAATAACATCAAACTGGGCACAGCATGTGGAAAATACTAGCGTATGCACACTGGCAATCATTGATCCAGGTGATTCCAATATCATTAGAAGCATGTCAGAGCAGACCAGTGAAAAATAATCCAAGTACAATTTTTCCCTAAAAAAACTTGCCTGAGCTTAAAAAAAATAAAATGAAATAAAATAAAATAATTCATTTATTGCAAGAAAAGGTTAAGGTATCTGCCACCCTCCAAATTAAACCAAATCTATTTACTGTATACCAAATTCTAAGAACCATTGTATTAACTTTTAAAAACTTTATTTATTTGGTACAGGGTCTCACTACACAGTGAGAACTCATAATGATCTTCTGGTCTCAGCCTCCCCAGCAGTGGATTATAGGTGCACAACACCACACCCAGTTTCAGTTGGCCAGCACAGCATGCGGTACTAGGGATTCAACTTGGCCAGGCAGGTGCTTATTAGACCACTGAGCTATCTCCCCAAACCTCTAAAAAGCTTTCTTTTTGCATTCTTTCCCTCATTTTGTGCTCTGAAAACTTCTTATACTCTTACAGATTGTTACAACTAAAACAGTGTTACATAGATTAGTCATTCGTGAGTTTATATTCTTTTATCAGAGGCCTGACAGCTCTTTTGAATTCTAATAGATTATATAATCTTGAATGTATAGACACATGTTAATTTAAAAGAAATCTTAGGGGTTGGGGGCAGCTCAGTGGCCGTGTGTATGCTTAGGACACACAAAGTCTTAGGTTCATTTCCCAGCACCAAGAGGAGAAAAAGGGTATATTTAATGTGAATAAAAATATTTTCTGACTTGTTTAGAATGGAAGTCAGCAGCGGGAAAATCTTTTCTACATGATCTTTTTTTTTTTTTTTTTTTTTTTTTTTTGAGTGGAGTTACTTGATTTTATTTTACACTAGGTGGTGGGCACAAAGCAATCCTCCTTAATAAAGTTGACAATTAGCTTCACTCAGAACATTTTTAATAATGCACATTAAAAAAAATACTCACCTTACAAATTGTTCTGCAATCCAAATATACAACAGCTTGGAAAACAACGTTTAGAAAACAAAAGCCAATGTAAAAAGACAGAGTAAAACAACTACAACAGTACAAGTCTTTATGGCTCAGATTCTACAGTTTTCTTACTGCATCATCAATGTCAGAAATCTGCTCCTTCAGCTGGCTCCACTGCTCTGGATTTAA